>UZAF01017434.1:33311-47426 GCA_900617895.1 Haemonchus placei
GAATACGGGGGCAGAATGGGAACACTTATGGTGGGGGGGGGATGACCGGAACCCGCCCGCAGCGGGTGGCGTTGGAGCGAAAAACCCTACCTGCTGTCCCGTGGACCTAGAGTGCTCAAGTTTGGGGGGTGTACGGGCGGTAGGATAGGAACACTCATGGTGGGTGGCAGGACCGGACTCTAGACAAAGGGGGCGATGCGTGCGCAATAAAAACTTGGGCCGCAAAAATTCATAACTCTGTTTACGTGAACCTAGAGCATTGTAATTTGGTAGGATTACACATTTTGTACTAACAGTGGAACCTCAGCATTTTAGTAAGTGATGTAGGATATGACGGGATCGTAGGTACTCGGTGACAAGAACTGATCATAACTGATAAGAGAAGATAAGGGATCTAAGAGAGGTCACCTGCCGATCAAAATCCTAACATCTTCGGTACCTACGATGTAGCTTCGACCGTTCAGTACGTTCCATTCGATAAGACGAGATTGTAGAGCAAGGGTGACAAAAGTGAGTGGTAAGGGCAATGATGGGGACCCACTAGGGCTATACCTCAGGCAGATTAGAACTTCGTTCATTTATTACTAGTAGATTACGACCGCTACCCAGCAAGGTTTGTGATTCAATGAAAGGTCCTCTCTGGTCGATATCATTTGCAACAAAACTTAATCGACCACCAATATTCTGGTATTCTCAACTAATGTTATCTCCGTAAAAAAAGGGTCCATTGATAAAGAACATCTGATAACGGTGCTATCATCACTCAGTACATCATCTTTGTTTGTCTACCAGTGGGATTTTTTAAGGGTATTTATTTCTAAGAAAAACAGCAAAAGTCCGAAACTTCCAATCAAAGGCGTGAGCACCGACTTGAAGTGAATACCATTTACACTGCCCTTTTAGTCCTGTGTCGAATTTCGTGTACAGGAAACTGTCATTTGTTTCAAAAAAGGAGTGGAGGGTTAGACTTACTACAACTTTATCAACGAAGGAGGGAAGCTATCGATTTCTGTTGTGTCAGAAAAGGATTTCGAGCTCTGTTTCAGTTTCATACTCTCACTCAGCTTGACAGCGGAAAAAACTTAGATCTGTAAACTTTCAAAATGGGAAAAAAACTCTTTAGTTCAAAATTTCTCGGTATAGGGTGTTGGACACAAGAAGGAAGAGAGCCTGGCGTTAGTCGGGCGATCCGTCTGGTGGCATATGAGCCATTAAGAAGGCGAGGGTAAGAGGGGTCTCGGAAGTGTAAGGGATAGAGCACGGTCCTCAGAAAGCACAAGCACGGGTTCGAGCCCCGTCCAAGACTGAAGTTCTGTCTTTAAATCGCCAACCTTGTGAGACTTTCGGAAGTCCTTTTGCGGCGAAATAATAGCAGTTAATAAAACATCAAGTCAAAACAAGTAGAATTATGGTTTTCGCGAAGATTTGAATATACACTTTACAACGAATATGACAACCTTCTTTCGTGCGTTTCATGTCTCATAGAATCTTCTACAACCTTTTATAACAAAAATAAAAATAAAGTAAAATAAAATAAATATAATAAAAATAAATCCCCGAAAAAACTAAGGGTCGAAACGTGAAACGATGATCGGGGGTGGGGGGAAGGGCAGGAGGAAGAAGGGATTGTGCTCAACCCTAAAGAAAAATTTACCAATCTAAGGAAAAGTTCTTATAAGATCTAAATTAACACCTCACTTGATTTCTTATATAAACTATCAGTCGCGATCAGTCAGTTATCAGTCATATAACGATTGTTCTTGATCGGTTATCATTCAAAGAATACGTACAGTTTAAAGGTTCATTGAGACAAAGACGAAAAACGGAACTTAAAGAAGGATGGTTGCCCGAATCAGTTCGGCAAAATCGAAAGTCAGACTGCCATTCACATGGAAAAATACGACCCAGGCGGTGAACAAAGGAGGCGTGGAACATCAACCACTGTCAATAGCCATCATAAAGGAGAGGAGAGGATGGAACATACTATTTTCCACAGGATAGAAAAAACAATTTAGGACGGTGACGATATGGAGCATGACTTCGCCATCAATCAATTCGAAGAAGACCGCTATCAACCGCTATCAGGAGTTACTTTGTTGAGCAACTTTTTTTGTAGATCATGTAGAACAGTTGAAATGAAGTGTAAAGAAGACGTCTTAGAGTACCTGCATCGTTTCCAAGCTCAATTTGAAGCCGGTTTAAGGATCTTCATGCCTCACCACAGCATTGCACAATGCGTAGGTTCAATATTAAAAATGATGGATGACTAAGAATTCAGGTGAAAGTGCGTGAAGATCGCTCAAAGCACACAATACAGTAACGGAACACTCTTGTCGATGCCATTTTGTTTTAATGAAAAACTTCATCCAATCATTCTTTCGGCAAACACAACTCGAACCGCTGTAAGAAACATTCACCCTTTGATACTGCTGATGCAAAACTAGCGAGCGCACGTCATTGTCCTCATGCGGGCCCGACAGCCTTCCATGTGGAGCCATCCAAATCCAAAATGTTTGCAGTGAGTAAAGAAACTTAACCAAACTAGCAAAGGTGACCGTAAAAGGAACTATCGCTAACCCCAAGAATCTCTTTTTTGATTTGTTTCCACCAAGATAGAAAAAGCCTTGCTCAAAAAGCTTTTCGAACCAAACCGCCGAGGATGAAATAAACGGTACCTCAGATAAGAGTGTGAAGGGCTATGACAGCTTGTCAACCCGTTCGAGATAATGGATAAAGTCCTTGACATTGATCAATCCCGGTATGGGAAGCGCTTCGTCATATGACTTCAATCCAGACTCATAGAGACGGTTGAATGCGTATGTGGCGTACACAACGGCCTGCAATGGCCAATCGACGTGCAAGTCAGTGTTTTTATCCTGATAAACAAGTCTGGTATCAATTAAGAACCCATGGAAGATTGTAAGGCTCAGCTGGCCTGGGCGAGAATCGATCCGGGTTTCGAATTGCGGATTATGCGTGTATGATAGTGCGCCACTTGCCACTACATCCCCTTTGCGCCTAATTTACCATATATCGAGCCAAATCTTTTTGATATTGAGTCCGTTTTTTTCTTGATTACATGCTTTAAAGTCACCTTTCCTGACGTATTTACAGATTCGAGTTAATTCAAAAAGTGGTCAATGGTTCTGAAAAGAGCTGTGCATTTATTCAATACTTCGCGAAGTGTAGGTCTCTATGGGTGTCCGTTGAAAAAACCCTACATCCTTTACCTATTTTATCCACGTCCGAAGAAAATGCTAACGTAAAATGGAGATGGGCAAGATATGAGGTCTCTAAAAGACTGCGCTGGGTGAGACAAACTGAAAAAGTAAGTACATCATCAAAAAATAAACAGAGCCACAACTAGTAGTGGTTAATGTAAGCAGACAGATTGGGCTCAGCAATATTAAGGTCCCTGTTCGTTGAGTAAATAATATAGTACCCTATTCCTCCACTATGGTTCAGCTATGACTACCCTGACTTTGATTTCGATTTTGCCCTTTTCTCCTTTTCAAAATTGACAACTCGTTTCGAACATCAAAGGAACATTTTATGGCGGTCAAGTGCATATGGGTTTTACCCGAGATCTATGTTTCCGAAACGATTCCAATGGAATGGGTCGGGTTGAAATAGGCGAGTACACTTCGCCTGTCGTGAAAGCAAGCGCTGATATGCATGCGGAGTTTTTCAATTTTTGGTGCCACCCTTCTTCCCTGTGAATAACACTATTCGGCGAAACCCTAGTGATGAAAGCGAAGGCTATGCATCGGGGGACCAGTAAAAAATGCTTTCAAACATCGAGTTCACTGAACGTTTTGCATCCGTCATATTCCAATCTATCTATCATATTTTTTCATCACCTGTATGGCTATTTTCATAGCCGTACGGGGGATGAAGAATATTATAGAAAAGAGGGAGACCATGCCCCTCAGCCTCGTGACAATGAACAGCCTACCGCAGTCGATGTTGTGGTGAAACTCTAATAGAATAACCTCACAAAACATCTAGCCCTTTAGTGGAAGGCACGTCCCAGAGATCAAAAGACAGTTATATGCATGTTGTGCGCTCAAACAATGCAAAATACAACAAGGTCGGAGTGGACAGTGGACGAGCTCTTAGTGAGTCTGCAAGTGAGTCTCATATAATACTATGTAGCACTTCGTGGCATCATAAAACCTGTTGAAGAACCGCTGGAAATCAACCTCCACTTCATAGGGGTCGTTAAGGGGAAGGTAAAGAAGAATATCCGGACGAACTGCAAAAATGGCGGATTGTGCTGGTTAGGAAAAGGTTCGCCAGGACCTGAGTATGACCAAAGTTTTTACTCTAGACGATACAAAGACAACTTTGAAGGGGCATCAGAAGAGCAGAGGATTTCCTATACCTCGCGTGCAGCTAAGCCACTGGCCAAAGCATTTACGAGGCTGTGAAGGCTCAGATAAACGGGGAAGGGACGATATGGGGAAGTTCGTCATCGTGATCGTCGGTGCTGAAGGGCGCTTAGAGGTTACATGTACTGGCCGGCTGTGCGGCTACAATAGTGCTGAACAATACTGCAAGTACTGGTCTGTGGACCTGGATCATGTACGGCAACACTGATTCGCTAAAATTACGTTGGAGTGGATTTGCAGCTGGACGTGGCTGGATGGGGTCAGAAGGAAGGTCAGTCGTATAACCAAGCCCTATAGGATCAAAGATGCAACAGCAGCACCTGCTATGATACGGGAACGTGCTGAGAAGAGAAGCCAGTGAATCGATCACAAGGAGAGCAAGTGACTTCAAAGCACAAGAAAAGCGATCATAAGGAACCGAAAGAACAAGTAAGTTGGAAGAATATGATCAAAAAGGACTTGCCCGAAATCCGGGTCAAGACAAAAACACTGTATATAGAAGGAAGTAGCAACGACTAATAACGATATCGAAATCTGCTGCAGTATAGGTTTGCTTTTGAGAAGAAGAAGAATAGAAGGAAGAGAAAGATAAAGATTGAAAAGGAAAAGAAGAAAAAGAAAAGGTAAGTGGACAGTTACATACATATGCTTATGAAAGGAATGGGAGCAGAATGTAAGATGAAGTGGTGCCCTTATTCAGGAAGAAAAGGAGGCCGTAGGATGGAGTATAAGCTGATATAGGTGTTAACTATATCAATACATGGCTGACTCCAATCTTGCCATGTTTATCTAAGTGCTGGATTGCGAAGCAGGCCATCAGGCCGTTAAGCCTTTAGGAATCCGCAACGAATCGATCTTTTCAGTTGATAACCGAACGTTTGGGAATGCTCTTCCACAGGTTTCACAGACATTTCTTGTGCCGTTTCATTATAGCGAACAAATTTATTCAACTGCCAAGGTCCGTTACGAATACCGGGGTGGCAGGCTGGCCAGGAATTCTGGTCCTCACTATCATCTCACGGCTATCGAGTTACTATAGATAAAGAAACTACAAACGCGAGTGAAGGGTATGATGACAAGAGGTCATCAGTAAATGCCAGATGCGTCAGCCGTTTGGCTGAGAACCAGTCGTGAAAGTTTTTATTTGACGAATCAGCCTACGTTGACGATCAGAACAGTCACAGAGTGTTACGCTTTTTCTCGAGGACGTCCAGTAAAGCGACACCCACTGCTTAGCTGGAAGTGATGATTAGGAGAATCAGTATTCTCAAGAAATCATTGCGAGTGAATTGTGCGAAAGAATTAGGTCAAAGTAAAGCTCCATGAGCTAAATCTGAAGCTATGAGGGCGGCAATTCTGCAAAGATGCGCTGACAATTGCAATTGTGCCTGGATGAGTTATGACTAACGAAGCGACGGTCCAAAAACAGGCCGGATTGTTTATGCAATGTGATGCTCGATCGTTCAGCCGATCTTTGACACCCGATTCGGAGCATCAGTGGCTTCGAATGAATGATTGGACTATATCGACGCCAGTAGAAAACGAAATTTGAGCAGCCTTCACCCACAGCCGGACGCAGAGGATGGAAGATTCAAAGGTAAAATCTGTGTTCGGGCTTCATAAAATGATGGATCATTGGGTCACCGATGGGCATCACAAGTACCTTGCCAGTTCTGAAGAACGAATTCCCACAATGATTGAGTCCTATAAGAACCACTGCAAAATTCGCTATGAATTCCCAGGGAAGTCTCGATTCAGCGGACATACCAAAACGAGATTTATCCACATTAAAAACATTGCCCTTTATAATTAGCTTCACCAGTTCCTCAACACCTTTCGCAGCAGTTGCGCTTCACATGCAACAGGTTTCTTTCCTTCAAAAAACATTTCACCTTCGACAGCAATTAATGAATTGCTATGGCATATCCAATCTGAAGTAAGTCTGTGAATAGGATAACACCAAAATTTAATATTGGGCTCCCAATTGCTGAAGGTGAGACTAATGCTGGCTAGTTATGAAGAGACGAGAAAGTAACAGTGTTCCTAGCGTGATCGCTCCACCGTTACAGAGACACTGTGAGCCATAGCCTGTGTCGCTGTTGCATGAACTTTTTACCACTTGATATCAAACCTATAAGAGAGGTATGGATAGGATTGCATGTCATTTTCTGAAGGCCTATAGGAGCTATGGCTGGGAGGTTAAAAGCACTGACTTGCACATCGGCTGGCCACAGCAAGTCATTGTATGGGCCACGCATTCAATTCGCCGCTACATATGGTTCCAAATGGACGTCGGAGGACTGATTAACATCAAAAGAGTTCATCTTTTTAGATTCTATGGAACCATGAAGTCCAATTATTTGAAGTAGCACGTCATCGTTTTCGAAGGCTCCACCAACAGATTCGTCGTTCCACTTAAAATCTCTGGACTCTCATCAATCCAGAAGCCATAAACGGGATATTGCCATCACTGATAAGTTTTCGGATGAGCCAGAGGTGATCGCTTCAAGTGAATGGCTGGTTTTTACTGTCTTTTGCCAGTGCACTTATTACTCGAACTCTACCTTTTCTACTTTTTATCATATGTATTTTGTCAGTGGTGGTGGAACAACTTTCGATGCTTGCCCCCATCGGTTCCAGAGACTTCGCTCTTCTTCCTATGGCAGTGAAGTCCATTTATTATTAATAGAGTAATTACCATCAGATGGCGTTAGGTAGGTCCCATGAAGTATTGTTATGCCAAAAAAAGCCAATAAAGGAGCCTGTTCAGGACTTGCTATGCTCGCTTTTTAGCTACAAGCACGTTGGTAGCTGCTCGCCGAGATACAAGGTCACAACTATGATCAGGTTAAATTATTTCGAGTAAAACTCGGCATTGCCCACTCCTTGTTTATCAGTTCCATACAGAATCAATGGTTGGCTATTTTCGCATCAACTTACAGAACCTAGACGTTGTTTACTGCAGTTTTTTGTTCATATTTTACTATGAGGCCTTCAAACAGAAAAAGCAAAGGCAGAACGACAGAGCGCGAAGGACGCGATTATCGTGCAGTGAAGAAAAACTCCTAAAAAACTGGGGTGAAGAATACGGACGTTTAGCTGAGTTACTCAATCGTTTCTTGGACCAATACAATCAAAATGATATCATTCTACTCGCGCTAATCTGTTTCTACCTTCCTTCCCAAGTCAACCTTGGTAACCATCATCAATTGGACGACGTCACATTAAAAGGGAGAGCAAGGTTCGCCGAATCAAACTGACTGCCTTTGCTGTAGTGCCTTCGCTACTAAGCGGCGTTTCGTTTTTCATTTTAGCACAACTTCTACATTTGCCGACCGGTCTAACCTCCTCAACGGATGACTATTTCTCCAACCCTCCCATCACCAACTTCATTAGGGCGTGAAGAATAGAGTTCTGTATTAACGTTACAAAATCTCAGCCAAGGTAAGAACATATTGAAAAAGGCCAACAATAAGTTGAGAAGTATAAAACAAATGAGAAAGCAAAAGCTAAGGCTGTGAATCTGAATGAAGAGTAGCAATGAACATTTCTCATCCTCGGACCTACAGAGAATGCAGTACAATAAATGGGATCACAGGTCATAAATTAAGGAATAAATTCATTTAAACCTGTGCATCGAAAGACAATAGCTTCTATTCCACCAGCTCACTACCAAAAGACAACTCAAATGAATAAGAAGATGTGAAGGACGTGACTGCGTTGGGCTCGTTTCGATCTTGGACCTGATAAATGCCAGAATCATTGGTGTCAATAAATCCCATTTCTGGAATGCGCCCGCGCACTTGACTTCCTTTCAGAATCGTAGTTTTAGATGCACATGTAGTCTACATAATGACTTACGGTGGCCAGCCGACGTACAAGTCAGTGTTTCTATCCTCTAGCAATCAGCCGACCCTAGAGAAATGGAGGGCTTGATTGGCTCCGGCGAGTAACGAAGCTAGATTCGAACCTGGAAAATAGGACCTAACTGTGCTCTACTTCCCAATTGCCTCTGCTCGGGATCTATGAAAATCCAGATTGTGTGTGTGGGAGAGGTACTGAGCACTAGACAGCAGTTCCAAAAAGATTGAAAGGGCTTGAATTTTGACTAGGGAAACCACAATGTTAAATAGATCAAATCAAAAGAAAATAAAAGCAAACAGAGCTTCCGATAGATTCAAAACTGGATAGGCATTTTTTAGGCTCAGAGGAACAGTGATGTGTGCTCACGAGAACAGCAAATGCCACGATCCGCGCGGTTATATGCCGTGGTCGGAAAACCGCATACTTGATTATTTACTCAGCTAGAACATGTTTTATACGGTTGTGCTTATGCAAATAGCACGTATTAAGTGGAATCAACAAAACACTCAAAAATTCAGAAAAACCATCAAAACAACGACAAAATCACTTGCTACCACGTGGTGATATTCAATGCTACTCAATCGATGAGCGAATGGAATTTATTTACGCTGGAGCCCTGCCCGAGTTGGGAAGTCGCAAAATAGCAGTGTACCGCTAGTGCTTTCTTCCTTGCAGGAGGTGCGCGATGGGGTTGGAACCAGTTTCTCTACGAGGTGAGTATTAGCTGTGTTTCTCGAAGTTTCCAAGAGTGAACAACAGAAGGGCCGCAGCTGGCTGTTTACCCATTAGCTAGTCTTAAATGAAGTTTGGTTCAAAACCCCAGGGGACAGCTTTTGTGCACTTCGTCCACGGAGGGTAAGTGCTAAGCGTTCCTAACAAGTGTCCTAACCACAATCAGTAAAACAAGGCAATTTTCGACGTGGCTGGTTGAGAAGAGGAAAGCCCAATTACTTGAATGGAAAGTTCAACTCAAAAAACTACACATCGGGTAATGAAATTTAATTCTCGATCTGCACTTCACCAGTCGCTTAATTTCAAAAATTAGGAATAAGTAGATGTATTCGTTGTTAACGTTGCTCACATTGCAAGTGATGAATGTAGAAGTGAGTGATGAATATATGGAAGTAATAGAAGCTAGTAGTAATAGCCATAAAAAATGAAAGAATGCTCATGACTGTTTTCCACTGGATACTGACTCAAAAAGATTATGCCGAGAGTTTCCGATAAGTGATATGTCTACTTGTCAGTGTAAACACCGTGCTCCCCCACCAAGTTGTATTCGTTGTTAACGTTGCTCACATTGCAAGTGATGAATGTAGAAGTGAGTGATGAATATGTGGAAGTAATAGAAGCTAGTAGTAATAGCCTAATGACAGAATGCTCATGACTGTTTTCCACTGGATACTGACTCAAAAAGATTATGTCGAGAGTTTCCGATAAGTGATATGTCTACTTGTCAGTGTAAACACCGTGCTCCCCCACCAACAAAGTGAAGATTTACTTAGCCTAGCTCCGAACAGACGATGGCCTGATTATTATAAAACTTTGGAATGACCAGTCAAGCAGATTTTCCAATTTGAGTCAATGTAAACTGTTTCATAGCGTAAGTAGCCATCTACTGAACAATGGATCTACAGCAAAAAGTGAACTTCTAAAAGTGTGAGCTTTAACGGATGGTAATCATGATGGTCGCCATGGTCAACCCTGGTGGGCTTCCACGCCGCTCATTCCGTTCTGTTGAGTGAGTCTCGTATCGAGGTTTCCTGTAGCCATTGTCGACTCAGAAATCACCAACGATAACCTTGAAGGAATATGGTCTTGTTCGTGGAGCTCTTTCAAGTCTCACTCGAATGCTTTCTCTTCAATCTAGATCCCATTCTAGCTTCACGCTCGCGTCTATGTAGGTGGTCACACCCGGTGAAGATAGAGTACGTAACTACGCCTTCTTAAACTCAAGTATCCGACTAGGTTCTCCTTGTCAAGCTTCTGTTTTTATGCATGTTCATATGCAAAGGCCTGTAGACAAGGACAGTGATGTAGCCTGCCTCGAGACCCTTTCCTTTCGAGAGAAATCTTGAGCATAAAAAGTTCGGGCTGCAACGTTATGGTCTTCCTTCTAGAATGGCTTACGAATTTTGGTCCTCTCACAAATGGTCCTACCCTCCTTACTCAAACCCCTTTCGCATTCCATGAAGTAAGATTGGCATGGGAACTCATAAGTAAGTTGGTTTCTACAAGCAAGCTGGATGCAATAATTAGTTAACTATGCTCGTCTATTAATGTGGAATCGTGCCGGCCGCAGTGGTCTTGCTACTATCGAACTTCCAGCGGGCATCACGGATGTTTCGGATATTTCCTACCGTTTCACTGGAATTTCCCTCTTTCGGATCGTTCCTCATCGCCTCTGGAACTGATTCCTTGGAGATTTGGATTTCGGATGATCTTAGTGCAGAACTGGGTCCTAACAGTCACACAACAGATATTTGATGGATTTTTTCGTGGCACCTGCCGGAGTGCTAGGTGACCACTTCTAGGAAAGTCAGCAAGACTGTTCTGCTGTATGGGAACGGGGACGCAGATGATTTCATCAGAATCTGAATCAAACTAAAACATTGCTAGCTCATTTTTGCCAGTATTTACAAATGTTTTTGAGCACCACAGGAGTTTTCCAAAAAAAAACCTGCACTCTGCAAGGAAGTAGTTGTTGATGTTAAGAGTCCGACAGAGTGATACTTTCTCGCAAAAATCGCGAATCAATTGAAATAGGAAGACATGGAGTGAAGGTCAATCGCCGCAATCACAGCAGATCTGTTTAGCAAATTGTGCTTGTACCACCGTATCGAACAGAAGGATCCAGCGGTGGCTGCATTCCACTGTGTTTTGGAAATACCAATTGGCAATTGAACCTCGAAAGAACGAGCTCGTCCTGCGTGGCTTCAATGAATTCAACGTAACGAAAGCCTTCGAGCATTTCGGGAGAACAACAAATTGAACGATGTACATAGCTTCGAATAGAAAGGGAAGAAGTGAACATCGTGAAGAGCCGCTGAAAACACCAAGAAAAATTGAAGAAATTAGAAAAACGGCTTAGCCACCGCTCCGATTCGGCTTGCTGCCTTGAACTACGATTCAACGTTTGCGCACCTGCACAAGCAGAATGAGCATTCGGTCACATTATTCAGCGCATGGTTGAAGATTCGTGCTAGCAGGTCCCTGATGATCAGCTGAAGAAAGTCCTAACTTTCGAGCTTCGGCAGTGAACGAAGATCGGGTAAGCACACAGGAACCGAAAATGAGGTGAGTCCTCATGGCACGTCAAGAACGCCATGCGGTTTTAGATGGCCATGGTACAGGGCAATCAGTGACTAGATTCCTTGGAAAATCAGAAGAACCACTGCTTCAATTTTCTTTACGATAGCCATAAGAGAATGATATTCACCTTTCAGCAGAGTAAAAATGGTAATGTCTTTAAAAAAAACGATAAGGAGAGGTAGGGTAAGAGCGAAACGTATGTAGCATTGCAACAAAATAAGTCTATTGCATGGCATATAAAAGTTAGGACTTTGGCTGCCAATTTGAACATTTCCAAGAAACACGTATGGTCTCCACACGAATTCAGTCAAAACCAGATAAGGAAACGATCACAATGAGAATTTCATCATCTCAATAAGAATACGTGAGTAGGATCACAGAGACAACGGAAAAATAAGGAAGTACGTCGCCTTCCTTGTCTTCAGATTACCCCTTGCAATAATAACCGCGAGATTCAACAAAAGCGATTTCATAGTTATAAGAAATACAATAGCTATCGGAGAAGACTTCGCAAGGGAAATCTGCTTCAAGAGCATCGATTAGAGAGTGAAGGAATCTCTGTTGGAGTATACATGCAGTATGATACATCCCGTCCAAATTTCATGTTTACAGAGTGTATTTAGCGAGTAGAAAGGGGTACTGAACAATCTAGTAAAAAAAGATTACGAGCTCACTGAGGGGGTTTTAGTCTCACAAAGGATGTACTGAGGTAGCATTATGTTACAAGCGTTAACTTGGCCACAGTGAAGGTGCGCACCTTTTATCGGTTCCCGATCGAACCTTACTAATTCGTCATGCGCGGCCTCCATTCTACGACCTTGTGTCACCGTCATTTAGTTTAGCGTCAATCTGCACCCTGGCCTTTGCCCAGTTTTATCCTTTGTATTTCTTCTTTCTTTTGTCATTTCTCTACAGAGGTTCATTATTTTTCTGTTGAACACGACCCAATCATCCAATACGTTTTACTTATTGAGAGAAATTCCAATTCCAACGCTTGCAATCAAATGAACATTCCGATACCACCGGATACCATATGACACTTCCAGCTGTTGAAGGATGAGTCGTAACAGGCTTTATCTTCGACCACTAAAAAAAATTCTTCCATGGAAGCTCCTAGTAAAGGCTGTTGACCCCCCAAAAACTTACGCTAAAGCGACTACTTTGGAAGGGACCAGTTAGGACTGAAGGAGACGCTTTTCGAAGAACACTCCTAGAATTGAATTCTCACATGCTGATGAAACGAATAGATGTTCGGAAAAGGGTGACTAAAAGCGCCCGAGTGTTACTATCACCATATACGAAGATTGCAGGGGGCTTTTGTTATTGACCAGCCTAGGTTACCTCTCGTAGCGCAGTCAGATTGAAATCCTAGTTATTTTTCAAAGACGTTGGAATGGTTGCCGGGGGCTCTCAGAATTGCTTGGTCTGACGATTTTCAGTCGAACTGGAGTATCTCCAATTGCCTTTTCAAAATTTATGAAGTAGACGCTACTGTTCAATTTATTTAACTTCATTCACCACAAATGTGCTCGATGTCATGACCCGTTTCTCATTTTTGCATGACAATCGATAATTTGAATCGATATAAATCAAAAACAAAGGTCGGCTCATTCACTGAATTCTGCCACCCACTCCGAACAAATCCTACCAGAGCAGACCCTTGTAGATTAACCGGCTTGAGCATCCTTTCTTCTCGAGAACGTAACGTTCTCCTGTAGTGATAAAGTTGTACTCTTCTCTTGTTCTCATGACTACCGAGGGACCATATCTCAGTTCTCTATTTCAATTTTCTTCGGCATTTGGACATCCTTCGCCTACCATAAAAGTTCCCTTACTTCTCCTTTGCTGTCCTCTGTCCATTTTTAACTAGATCTCCAGGCGGCTCGAGAGTAGTGTTGCAATTTTGTGGCACTTTTGCCTTTGAGCCTCCATTCACTTTTGTGCTGGTCACTTCTCAATACAAACATTTTTTGATTTCTAAAAATAGAGCTACTAATCTTCCCTGTTAGGAGATCCATCAGATATGCTCAACACATCTCTGGCATCACTCAACTCCACCATCTATTCATCAACCGTTAACATCTCACCAGTCAGATACTTTCTCACAATCAGACTTTTTGCAACCTTTGGTTGACCTGTAAATTTTCGTAGCTAGCACCTCCCTTTTGGTTAGGGCTTTACAGCTTGCAAGTAAGTTGGTTTATCTCATCCTCCATGCAGCCGCACACCTTTGTCCATGCTTTCTGTGCTATGGATTGCCCTGTAAACGAATTGAAAAGTTTTGCCTCCAATACAAAACAGTTTGAGGCTCGTCCTATCCAATGCCCCGAATATCCGAAACTAAATCCCCTGCCCGAATTCACATAATTTTTGAGTGATAGCTGATTTCGTGATGTTTGAGTTCCAACACAAACATGCAAAGTTTGAATGATTTTTATAACACAGTTCAACAAGCAAGTGTGGTTATTCTATTGGTGGGCATTGCACTCGTCATAATCATTCAAGCCCATCTTGTATCGGATGTCCAGCTCGTATTCATACCAATGAA
>UZAF01017435.1:0-43076 GCA_900617895.1 Haemonchus placei
AGGGCAGCGGTTACCCAATCAGCAGAAACAAACTTGGTCTTTGAGGAATTCTTTTTTTTTCGAATGACCTCTTCGGGCAAATGTCGAAACATTCACTTTCGCTAGATAAGCTTCATTAGTCCAATGCAGAGAGACGGTCCTCCATTGTGCTGGGTCTCAAGGGAGAACTCAATACAACACCAATCAGTCCTATGAAAAGCCCTTTCCAGAGAACAATCCAAAGGGAAGAAGGAAAAGAATGTATCAGCTGAAGCTTCGGTCCTGAATGGGATTCCAACCCATTCATGTGCTTCTCGCACCTCTTCGGAAAACAATGAAAACAAGCAAAAACGTAAGCCTGAAGATTTCCAATTTAAGGAATTGAGATTATCTCAACCGCTACCGGCTCTCCCACTTCTTTCCTGCTGTCTTCTCCTGACTATCCTGGGCCAGTTAATTTGACCCTAATTTTGAATTGTTTTGACCCTGACTGTCTGCCTTACAGTAGCCACGACTAGATGCGGAATGATAAACAAGTGTTTGTTGTTTACCTCGCTATATATTGCTATCTACCTCGTTAACTGATACTATCTACGATTAAATAGTACTGACCCTATGACTTGTTCCATTACCTACTGATACAGTGAAAAGTCTTGGAGGTAAAAAGTTCTGGGAGCAAATTTTTAAAAATTGCGAAGAAAAACAAAAATCCAATTCCATTTTTTGCATTTTCTGGAAAAAAACTTCCTGCAAGCTTCTTTCGTGACTCTCTCCACTTGCCCTTTTTTGAAGTTCCAGTACATTACACTTGGAAGCCGTTATTTGAGGGCGATGAGTGGCAATCACATTCGTAGAAACAGCGATTTCCTACGTAGGCTGTCCAGGAAGGACAGCCTTGGGAGACTAATTCCCAGTCAAAGCCCCATGTATTAAATTGCGCAAACTTATAACGTATTCATAGGCCATTACCGTTGATTAAGAGAGGCCACGGGGCGACGTAGCAACACCCCACACAGATGAATTCCCGATGTATAAAGCTGCTAATGGGAAATGCTCCCCCTCGCCTTTCTCGAGGCAGATTGATTTCCGTTTTTAGATGGAAAACGTCCCTCAGGGGAGAAGTGGGGCGACAAACCTTTCCGTCTTCTATGATGACATTGTTAATGGCAGTTTTTGAGTAATAAAAATGTTGTGCAGAAATGAATTGTACATGGCTGAAAAGACAGCAGCTGATCAGCAGAACACGAACAAGAAGACGTCGCATCGCAACATCTGAAACCACTCCGATGATGATGATCGACGGCGACGACGTCGACAACGACAACGACACGATTGAAATGAAAACTCGTTCCAATGCTGGTAGTGGGGAACGTAACGTAATTAGCTTTGGAAAATAGGGCAGAACGATACGAGTTGGGTTATGTGTGATGGGTAAACGACACCCAGGTTACAAAGGCATCTTCTAGTTACATCTGGTTACGATAGAACCGAAAAGCAATCAATCAATAAGCATCAATGACATTGGGCGGATTCAATTCGGATTGAGACCCATCAGATGATATACACACGAACGGGAGTGGAATCGGATGGTTTTAGACTTCAGGCTTCAAGATATAGTGAGATAGGAGTAGGAATCAGTAGATAAGGGCACTGACGTCAAAAATCAATACTATCGATCAATAAAGTGGATTGAACCGGGGAGTAGTGGCACAAAATCAAGGGATAAAAAAACATAATCGAGTAAAAAATTCAGCAAAGCGTGGTTTCCCAGGCTAATCTGAGACATCTAACGACGAGCACATAATTCCAGTCCTATGCTACTTTCTGATGGTGTCCAAACCAAGGGAGAAAGGAGGAAAGGGAGGTTGGTAAGTGGGATTCGAAAAGAAATGGAAAACTGTCCTCGACGAGAATGGCTAGACCGGAAGGCATCGTGATGAAACAACCCTCCCACTGTTACCCCACCAGTTGGAGGTGGAGCAAGCAATGGATGAGTTGGAAGGGAGTGGGTAGAAGAGGAATGGGAGGGAAATAAGGGATCGGGGTGTTAACAAATCATTATTACGGTGAAGACCCATATCGTAAGCGAAAGGAAAGTACCGAGGATAGGTGACAAGGAGGGGGAAGGCCAGAGCTTCGTTGCAAAATGTTGACCATGTAGATTTGTCGCTCCTTTTCTTTCGCCGAAAGCCTTTCCTTTACCGTCAAGAGGAGCTAGTTAGGGTATTAGGGAAGGAAGGGTGTGTAGTTCAAAAGGAGTACAGGGCAAATCGAAAATGTCAATTGAGGGTGGAACATCGTACCTGGGACTAACTGTCTGGGAGTGTAAAACATGCATGGGAACTGAGAACAGGTAGTGGAATGCCCATAAAGTTGCATTCCAAGAAGGAAAAACAGGTAAGAATGCAGCAAAAAAGGTCAATTAAGTAAAAGAGAGAAAAGGAAATGAACTGAAATGACCCATTTCGGAAAATGCCACTCATCACTTCTGATTCAGATTGATCGAAGTTGACTTCTCGGTTACTTATTGGTAAAGATCGATTCCCCGGTTGGGAAAGTAAAAAAAATCGGTCCTTGGACGATAGCGATGCCATAAGGGGTCTAAGGTTCTCTCTCGCTATTCCCACAGAAGAGGTCAAGCTTCCGATCCTTCGGGAAAGAGGGGGCAAGGAGTGAGTGGTAGGAATGGGTAGGGAGACGGGTTGGGGAGGAGTTAAGCAGTCAATAAAGTACAACTCTCAATACAAAGACATAACTGTAAGCCAGTCAAGCGATGGATGTGTCAAAGCCACTCCGCACACAGAATTGCTGACAGAAATAAAATTAAAAAATGAAAAATTAAGAGTAGAGGTGTTTTTTCCGAGAAAAAAATGAAAGTAAGCAAAAGCAAAGTGCATGTTATCGTTGGTAAGCCGATACTGCTGCTAGCGGAGCATTTATAGGTTGTTTAAACATTATTAGAGCTCTTATTTCTATCGTCGACACCAGATTCCTACTATTTACAAAAAGGACAAGCCCTATATACCTCCCAACTCTCTCATTCCGTCGGAAAAACTACTGTCTCCTGAGCAGAACCAGGATTGCAGTAGAAATTGTGAAGAAACGCCAGAGCTACTGGAACTCTGAAACCCTGGTACCTCCAACTGAGATCGGAGACCAAAAAATCCTGCTTGGGACCCTCTCTCTGAGTCGTCCAGGGGACGTTAGGGAAATCGTCCCGAATTTGGATATGACGGGGAAAGAATTCCGCGAGAAATGCTACCATCCTTTTTATCGGGCTTTCTTTTCTTTAGTTTTTACCAACCCATCAAAGTGTGTTAGGAGTTTATTGAGACGACTGTTTGTTCATTAATTCGGTTCACAGGTCATACGTAAACAAATAAACATAAACAGTTAATAGTGATCAGTTTCCAGCAACTTTGGGTGCCCATGTTAACGAGTCATAGAGCCTACAGATAAGTAAATAACTGGTAAATAAGCCGCCTCTCAGACATCGGTCTCGTTCCTCGGAATTAAAAAGTGCGCCAACTAGGTAGCCGGTGTAGAGCAGTGCTGGGGAGAAAAAAACGACAATGTCAGCAAAACGTTCAAGACGAGAAAAGAACTTGTTGGCATGGGAACAGACAGTGTTGTTTCATACTAGTAGTTTCTCGAAGTTTCTAAGAAAGTAAAGGATACGTCCGGGAAGGCTAGTTTTTGTAGTTAATTCCCATGTTATCGGCCGACAGGTTTTTGTGCTCGTTTAGATGATTAAGGAGGCATGAAGCCTTCATAGAAGCCATTATATGAAATATTGTAAGCTCCGAGGTGCCAAATAATTCAGGACAAATTATCAGTCATGAAATGTCATTTCTGTAGTTTTTTAATGGTACTTATTAATAATACAAGGTATTTTAGAGAAAGTTCGAAGCTGGGCCATGGAAAATCGTGTAATCTGGCAAATGTCATCCTAGTATAGCCGCCAGGTAACCTGATACCTGATACTCCGGTCATTCAGGCCAATCGATAATGTGAATTAATGGCTGGAGAAGTTCAAGGATTAGCCAAGAGTACGGTACCAGCTCAGGCAAGGAACAATTGGGTCCGAACGGTCAAACTCTCTCGTTGTTCAGAGAATCACAAAGGGGCAAGCGACGACGGTTCACTGTAAAACCACTGCAAGAACTGTAAATTCATTATTGCCATTACAGATCCAAAATGGTTTAGGCAGGAATTTGAATTTAGACAGAATTTTCTTTCATGTGGTGATTTCGATTGATCAAAAAGTGACGTGTCTCCCTTCTATACCATCAATGAGAGGACCAGACTGTCTAGAAAATCACTTCTTAATTTATTACTTCATTTAACTCATTAATTCTTAGATGGAAGACCGAATTTCGTAGAATATTCCCCTGAAGAGATTTTTGCAGACTTTCTCCAACTCCCAGTTGTTCTTAAGCGGCATCTGGCGGTTGTTGATGGTTGGTAGTTTACACTAAAGAACAATGAAAGGGCAAATGGGGTATGCGGATGGCCATAGGGTCCCAAACAAAAATATTCTGGGAAAAGAATTATGGCCAAAGCGATTTTAGCCTGCGAGAAATATATTTATGGGAATCGGAGATGCTACATGAAAAATTACTAGATTGAAGAACTACAATAAAATCACAAAACATCCCAGAAAATCGCGTAAAAATGGAAAATCCAAGAGAGTTCATCAGAAAATTGCTTATTTCTGTACACTGGATTGATTGTTTACAAATTAAAATCGTAAACTCTGTAGGTAACAAAATTGTCAGAAAAACCCTCTAATCAGCTCACAATAAGGACAACAAAATAAATCCAGTACTTATGAGTATGAAATGAGAGCGGAGATGAAAAGCGCCGAAGGATACTACTACATCCCTTACGGGGTGAGGAAGATAGTGGGCTTAGACCATCTTCGCCCTGATAACTGAGATACCCATTCATTTTTTCTACCTTTCATTTACTTATTTTCTCAAAAATATCGATAAGAAGAGAAAAACAAATAAAAAAAGATTTAATGATGAAGTATTAAAGTGTCTGGAAGTGTGTAGACCCTATGCCGTAAGAGGCTTAGCTGACAGATAAAGCATGGCGAGAAACGTATTACCTGAAACCAGTAAGAAAACGATGTAGCGCTTCCAGTATTGTTCCTATAGGGTTAAACTTGCGCCTACCTCGTCATTGGCTAGCATACAGAAAAATATCAGAGAAAAAGTAGTAATTCTAAGCTGCTTACGAGTTCTATATCACTCCAAAAAGCCGATGCAGAGAAATTTCTCTCAGTTGTACATAATTGAAGGAAGTTTTAGGAGTTACTTGTGGAAAACTCGAGAAGTTACAAGGAAAGTAATCCTGGATCACGATAAAGTTATTAAATCAGATAGTCCATTGAGACGTTTAAATTTTTAAGGCCATAAATTCAAAAAAATTCGTCATTAGGACGCTATAAGAGGACAATAAAGAACAAGTGCTTATGTTTTAGTGAATGGGCAATTATAAGAATAAAAAGTGTTTAATAAGAAAACGAGTTGGTCATAAATTAGTAAAGTGACGAAAGGATAATCGTAGAAGTGGCCAAACCAATTACATAGACAAACATACTTGTCGAGGAGCAATTTCCTATTTATGTTCAAGGGTCGGGGAAGCGGAACGGGAAGTGACCGGAAGCCCTTTCCCTCGAGGGGACGGGAGTTTCATATTTCAGGTTATTACGTTCGATTCCGATTTCAAATTCTTGTTTGATTAGGGGAATGGCATAAGCCAATGATGAATTTTTCCTTCATAAACCCTCTAGGAAGCCTGAATCATCAGTGGAGATCCCCAATTGCTCATCCACCTCCCATGTACCCAGACAGCTTGTCAATAAGAATTATGCGAACAGCTAGCAAGCGGGTTTTCACGGGGGACACGACGATGTAGCCAATATCACCATGGGTTATGCTATGAAATTAGTGCGTAGAGGGTCGATATGCAAATGAATAGCATGAATGACGAGAAGAGAGGGTGGATCGTAGTCAAGGGTGTTGGTATGGGGGGTGAAACCCGGGCTGGATTACCCTAATGGATAGGGGGGCGTGGCATGAAGTATGTCGTGGAGGGTGGGAGGGACGACAACGGCGACGAAAGCGATGAGACAACGGCTGGGACACCACCGACACCCCCCGTGCGCCACCACCCAAGGTGCCAACGATAAACTGAGCTTATGTTGGGACGACGACGACGACGATGACGGCTCACACACTTAATGGCCCATCACTGAGATGATGCCAGAGTCTCATTGAGTGGAGTAGTCGGAGGGAACGGAGAGGGGAGGTGAGGGGTCACTTCACGAAGAGGTGGAGGGGGGAGGCTCTGTTGCAGTAGGAAGCTGAAAAGCTTCGAAACAACTACTTTTTCACCTCCTCAACCAGTATAGAGAAGATCTCTGAGAAAGATAATGGGACTAAAACGACCTATATCATCTTCTACGCTGTTGTCGTCTGGAGAACATGGGCAGGAGGCCGTGGAGGGGTGAAAAAAGTTGAAACCGGAATTTTCACAAATCTCACATAGCTAGCAGAAGCTTGTAGAGTAAACAAATGATGCGATTATTCTTAACGGCTTATATTCCTTGTTTGTTTTTCTTTTGCTTTCTTTTTTATGTGTGTTATCGGATACTGACTGTAAACATTGATAATTGGTTTTCTCATTCATAAACAATAAATAATAAAAATTACAGAAATAACAGTAGTAAAAACAAAAAAAACCTTTTGAAGCATTCGTGTTCCTTATGAAGACAACAATTGATATATTTGGCTTATCGACTTATCACTGGCTATCAACGTTTATCATCTGGGAACAATAAGTATCAGGCAGCCGATCCGAAAGAAAAGATGAATTGTAAATATATATGATCAGACGAATAAATAAATAAATAAATCGATAATCGATTTTGTTCATGTTGAGAATTTCGGTCATGTTGAGTTTTTCGATCATTTTCAAATTCCGATTCAATTTTGTTCGTATAATTAATGACCCGAGCCCAGTGTTGTCCGATGGACGCTGCAGGCGTGCGGTTGCAGCTGTGTTAAGAACAAACACAGATCTATTAGATCTAAAAAGGCAGCTGTGATGACGACGACCTGAACGAACCGGACCGGACCACCTAACCATTCATTGGGGCTTAGGTCAATTAGTGGATGACATGGGCTGACCTCATCAGGTACGCGGGGATTACAAATCCGGTCGGTTCAGCTTCACTGAGGAGGAGCGCTTTGAATCCCCGATGGGACAGGAAGTTGAAAGCTATAGAATTGATTCCGATTGGGTGAAGAAGATGCCGCCCCTTCGAGTGAATGAGATGAAAGTTGTAAAAATGAAGGTAAAAAGGGAGAGGAATTTGGTAGGAACCCTCAACGTCTGCCTAATGAATGTAAGCCTTCGACCACTTTGTACCTTCTCATCTTTGACGGTTAAGCCGCTGAAAGTCTCAGAAGCCCTCTGAGGCCTTTTACGGGCCCTCCTCGTCCTTTTAACGTGCTCAAGTAATACTTTGACCTTAAAAGCATGAACTAGTAATACTACAAATGGTGATTTGAGTAGTAAAGTTTGTTGTGGGCAGCTCAATTACCAGTATTGAGGCAAAAAACCAATTACTTCGACCATGAAAAACAATTTCTTTCACCCAGTCAAAAGATTTTAATTACTTTAGACTTGGTTGGAAGGAACAAATAGAAGGGTGGTAATTACCAGTTAAGGGACCTACTAGTGTACATGGCGCACTATGCTCCTCCAAGCTGTTCTATTGAGTTCTAGCTACAGTGTTGGTACTACTTAAAGCTTTAGGCCTATTTAAGAGAGTGGACAGGTTAGTACCCGGAGAGGGGTAGGAGTGAATTTTGGTAAGCTATGGGAGCTATGGGAGAGAAGTGGAGGTATAAGAGAAACGGTAGCTCATGCAGCCCCGTACTATACTGGTTACGGCACAACACGATAGTTACCTGCAGTAATTCAGTCATAGTAACATTATTTGGTTACGGTATTACGCCAACCATATGTAGTCAATTATCGGCACACGGAGCACCTACGACTGGAGAAGAATTAGAAGGAAGGGAAACCTCCGATAGAAAAATTGTTATTGTATACTATTTAATTATTTATAACTTATAAATTTTAAAATTTTGCAGCATTAACAGCTGTGAACATCAGAGGAGATGAAAATTTGGGGTAAAGGGGTGAGGGGTATGTGTAAGGGCACCACTCTACCGATAACCTTTGAGACCCTCCAAGGATACAGACATATAAACAAGAGGAGCTCTTTTGTAAATAAAAAAAAACAAGTAAAACAAATTCTTCCTGATCGGGGCACCATCTCAAAACTCCAGCTGACCTCTTCCACCTCTAACTGTCTCTTACTAGTAATAGTGGCAGGAACGTCTCACTGTCAAGGCTGATTAGGTGAAGTGGGGAGGGATGACTGGCTCGATGACAGTCGGGAAGGGACCTGTCAAAAATCAACGGCAATCAATTACCTCATCGATTCGATTTGATCGCTTTTATTGATTTACTGTATTGAAAAAGAGTGCTCCGTCTACTTGAAAAGTTTTTTGAACCACCCAAAGGGGAGGAGTGGAAGTGGGAGGTCGGGAACAGTCCCAGATTGTTTGTATGACCCGTGATGGTTCATATGCATCCCGGACGATCAGTTCGAAACTTAGAGAGGTCAATGAGCTAACAAACTTGGCCCTCTCCCATTCTAAGTACCACTTGTAGGTGTTCTCCTTGAAAAATATGAATATTCATAAAATTACATATTCAACTAATAAACGATCTGGTAAACGGTCATAAAGTAAATAACAAATATCGCAATGTAATGGAGAATTTACCGGGCGAAATCGCGTGATGGATCGGTCAGTGAATGAGGCCAAATTTAATCGGACTCTCCTTGTGAATACATAGGTCAGCAAAACAATTGGCTGAATTGACAGCCAGCCATTCAGCCAACCAGTCGTCATCTGCACCCATGACTCTTCGCTGTCAAAGAAAGCTGCAGACATGGCGGCCCCCAAGGGTATTCATATGCGTAACTCCCAAGCAGATTGAAAAACCCGCACCCACCCAGGAAAATGGGCGACGGACGTCATCGTAACCTGGTCGGACTCATTAGAATATGAAATTATTATAAGTGACATTGGGTATGAGGTGGGAGTGTTGTGATGGAAGAGAGCATGGCAAATTATCCGCTCAGATGCAATTCCATTGACGAAAACCTCATTAAAAGATAAACGAGAAGGGCTGACTGACTGAGCAAAGACTGACGCATAATATACACCAGAAAAAGCATTGGTATGGAAAGGGAATGAACATCGAGTAATTACGGTAGAAAAATGTCTGTTTTATTAAAACTTTTTTCATCCAACATTTCAACTAAAAAAATTACCAGGCCTTCAGAGACTGAAAAGAAAAGTCTTAGCTCTGATCAGTACAGTACTGGATAAGCCTCCTGTATGGAATCCCTTCGTAATCGTCGTAGGCTTTGAAACCCTATTTGTCTATGCAGTGGCTTGTGAGAATAAATTTGAGTAGCACTTAGCGCTGATGCTTTCGAGGCCAGTTAAAGGACCTCGAGAGATGAAAAGCTTTGACAAAATTTCGTTGGTACCGAACAGAACCCGATCCACGATCCACGCACCGTGAAGACGAAAACAGCGCTTCTAGGCACTAAACCGCTTCAACCTCATTTTTGATCGCTGAGATTTTTTTCAGTTTTATGGTAGTCAGTAGAGCTCTATCACGCACAATGGCCTTGGTTCGATACTAACTCAGACCAACCAAGCCTTCCGTTCCTCCAGGGTCGGCTACTTTGTACCAGATTCGTTTGGACTTCCATTCAGGATCGTATGGGCATTCAAAACGCCTTTACGATCCTGAATGAAAAACCAGTGCAGGGCACATCCCACAGACGGGATTGGTTATGGTCAACAAGTTTATCCTTTTCATCATACTAGAATATCTTGACTTTTTGGCCTTTTTTGCTTGATATGAATGAATAGCATTAAAATTTTACGAATTTCAAGAAAAGAAAAACAAAGTCGATTGCCTTTTTTGTTTTAAATTGTATCTAGAGGCTTTGTGATGGAGTTAAGCACCTTTCACGTCATGAACAATTTAGGGACAATTTTGATTATTTAAATTTTCAAGCAAAGATTGAATTGGACGATTCTATTGCATCTGAGCCTCGTAGGTAGATGAGTAAACACAACAACAGAAGGCTGTAACGTTGCGTCACAACGTTTTGCTTACGACAACGGTTATCGTCAAAGGTCATAAAACAGCCAAAACGGAAGGATTAATGTCGTGAACAACGGACAGGTGAGATGCAACCTCTTTATGTACTTTGAAAGCATTGAGACGAAGATAGATGAGAGGAAGACGGAGACAAAGGAGGCAGAGAAGTGGGTAAAAGGTTGGAGCTAAGGGGCTTTCAACGAGTAGGTAACCAGTATGAAAACTATTAAACAACAGTACAAGTAAAACTTGGGCAATAGAAAGGATCGAGGGACTTGACACCGAAAGGAACAAGAGGAAGGGGCGGGAGGAGAAAGTAGCAAAGGAGACAGCAACTATGTGAACGAAGTCATCGAAAGTGAGGTCAAGTGCACTAGGAAGGAGGAATGGGTGGATAAAAAATGAAAGGTAATTTTGACTGAGGACGGATTCATTCTAGGTCTTTTCAGTGCTACGGACGGAGGCGGTGCGGTGGCAAGTGACGCACTTTCACACACGTATGGTCGCGGGTTCGGATCCCGGATCGATATCCGCCTAGTTCAATCTAGCATTCCCCACATTCCTGGTCGGCTGATTGGTACCAAATCCATCTGGGAGGGTAAAGCATTGACTTGTACATTGGCTGGCCATCGTAAGCCATTGTATAGGCCACATACGCATTCGAACCGCCACTGTGATTTTGAATAAAAGTTGGAGGGAGGCTCATCTCAGGTATGGAATGGAACAATGCCCAATGAGTTCATCCTTCTATCCCTCAAAGGATCTGTATCAAATAATGAACAGTTTCGAGGAATGAGAATGCGCCATGTACATATCAGGTTCCCTCCAATGTTTTCTTCCTTGACCATAAGACATCAGTTAATCTACAACGGAGATAGACGAGGCTTAATTATTGAAGCCATAGCCGACCAATTCCAATGCAGAACACTTTCGCTACTGACTATACAAGCTATAATTACACTATATACATAGCTATTGTTCGAAATTGAGCCGAGACGTCTAACCGCGTGATATCGATTGATTACCCGGTTGAGCCATGCCCTAGGAAGACGCTTTTCTCGTAGGTAGGATGTTAGCTAGGAAAAGGAAGCTGGAGGTCCTCCAAAAATCCCCAGACCTGCAGGTTCGTCGCCTGCAAAGCATGGGAAATAAGCATAGGATCTCTTNGATGGAATGTTGACTTCCTGTACTAAATCAAAGGTGACTCCAGAAAGTCTGACAAGATGACAAAAGGAACTTGTTCCTTTCAACCTGAAACGAAATAGGACGGACATGAACGGTTGAATTCCGTTGCGGCTCATGTCAAAGAACGTTTTTTCATTAAATCGTAACGGACGTTCAACGAAGTGGAAGGGAGCGCCATTAAATTTCGGCTGAAAGTGGTGGAAAACAGCAAGTGAAACGAAGCGAATCAGGCAATTCAACGGAACAACGACGACGGATGTTTTCTTTTTGGGTGGAAAAATAGACAGAACGATCGAATGTAAAAATAAATGCCTTGGGGG
This sequence comes from Haemonchus placei, assembly GCA_900617895.1. Lineage (NCBI taxonomy): Eukaryota > Metazoa > Nematoda > Chromadorea > Rhabditida > Trichostrongylidae > Haemonchus > Haemonchus placei. The sequence goes on from UZAF01017435.1 coordinate 11,757, forward strand.
TGTGAATATGAATATTTCCCGAAGTAGTTTGGTGCTGTTGAAAAAACCTATGTGCAATTGCGGTTTCGTGGTCTCCATGGGAACGGTCGTTGGTGCCCAACATCGTTCCTGCCGGGCACACTCCGACTTCTACTTCCGTCCAAAGACCTGATCCCACACCTTCGAAACTGACCTCCACAACAAGTTCAGTTATGAAGGACGAAAGCAAACCACCAAAGAAGATTCTCGTGTTGGGACCATGTAAGGTAAGTTGGATTTTGAGTAGCTACTCAAAGTGGGAATGGAGAAAGCAGCTTGTCTCCCCTAAAGGCTTGTCGGGAGTTGCCTTGATTGAATTAGTCCCTTTTTGCCGCCAGTCCATTCCCTCCCTCAAGGGGATGCCGCTTTTACTTACATGTACTCTTACTGATTACTTATGCCCAAAAAGGATGACTTTCCAGGGTTTTAGCACATTTTTCTATGTGGGTAATACGTGTTGGCCAACTACTGTCGGGATCAGCCACCTAGATGACTTCCATCCGAAATCTTGGTGGCTTCTGAGGGTACATTTGGCCTATACAATGACAAATGGGGCTGCACGATGCCAGGTCAATGCTTTCATCCTCCCACGCGGGATTCCGGCCGATTGTTCGGTGCAGGAAGGTTTGGTTGGTCGCTATCGATTCCGATCCAGGTTTTCATTCCGATTTATGGGCGTAGTGGGAGCCAGTGTTCCAAACCTCTTGCATAGAATCTTTGATAGACCCAATCCTTACTTCGCTCAGGTTTTGTCCTTTGTGGCCCGTTGCCCTGACCTAAGTCGTTCCTAGGTAGGTCCCTTTGGGAACCTATCTAATATTAACCTCTGAATAGGGATTTCTTTTAAATACAACTTTTTTATCTTTATTTGAGTCAGAATAGCAACCGATGAAAGGACTTTCAGTCTGGAAAAACAGCAATCTCGAACTATTTGGGCGAGCAGGTCGACATCGAATCCCTTGGAGAATATCGGCCGACGAAAGGTTGGTAGAGGTAGTTATCGAGGCAATTGTTCCGTCCAATTTTTCCNGCGTTCTCGTCTAGCTATCAGATTACCTTTTAATAGGATTTTCTCCCAGACGGGTTTCTTCTGCATAGGAAATACTTCATTCAGCTTTCCGAACTTTGTGGGGCACTTTCTGGACACTTCTAGGAAGTAACTTTGCCTACTGTAGGTGGGGTAGTCAATCACCTGATCACTTAAATAAGGCCCCAGCGAGTCCTTGATGGCTCAGGTGAGTATACCCAACTTGTCTAAGTGGATATGGTAATCAACAAACCGAGGTTCTACCGATCGGTCCACCGGATCTCTCCTTATCTCCTCTCCCCTTTAATTTTTATGGCCCTGCCACAAGAAAGTCGGCCACCCCATTGGCTTTACTGCTTATCTACTGCTATTAAAATCAAATTTATTTCATTCATCATCATTCCCGAATCCTAATAAACAAGTCTTCAAAAATTAAATGGGAGGTCCTTATTGCTGCTATGACAAGTATCAGGACATCTTGAGTGGTGATTGTTTGTGCTTGGCTGGTCAACGAAGCCAATCATCCGTCGTCTTTGGATCGTATTAATGAGCCTACCCTCACCGGAAACCCCCTCCTCCGGCCACTAATGCGAGTAATGAACGACGAATTGACCACCACCACCATCCGTTGCCTCCGCCGACGTCGTCGTCCTCTCTTTGTTAGTAGGCAGCGCGCGAGTGCAACAAATTTATTCGTAGAACTCGGACCACTAAGTAGACAACAAAGAGCAGTAGCATAGGGGGATCAACTCTGAAGCGATCCCTTAATTTCTTTACTAGGGCTCACCTGAGTACTTAGGTTTGGACAGAACAGTAGGCAGATGAGCATGGGCCCTTGTGACCAGTGGTTTGAAAAAATTGAGAGAAGAAAGGATGAGTTACTAATGAGGGAACTTTTCAGAAGGGAATCCTTGGCAAATCCCGACGAGCTCCCACATTGAAGAAAAATTCTTACTAGTGCTAGGGCAAATAAAAAAAAATCCCCACCCAATCTCTACCAGTAGGGAGACAGAGAAGACAGAAATTGCAGACATACAAGAAAATAATTTTTTGAGTAACACAATTCGGTAAAATATTGTTTTCTTTTCCAAAAAGGGAAGTGATGGAGGAAAGGATGGATGGATGAGTGGATGGGAATAGAATTGATTGAAAGGAAGGTAGTGGAATATTAGAGTTTTCTTTGCCATACCAGACGAACTGAAGGAACTCCCTCAACCCCAGCATTTTTTTCTGAATTCATTTTTACTAGTTTTTGAGCAACAGTATGACGACAGAAATCTTATAGCTCCTAGGGAAAGACATGAATAGCCTTTTAGTGAGTTCAATAGTGCAAAATCAGTGAGTAGGACAGCTCTACCAGTGGGATTCGGTATTTCTCAAGTTTTTATGCAGTAAAAATTTTAGAAATGCCAAGGTGTTGGCAATTAAGGGTGCTTCCCACTGATATTCGATGGCCTCTAGAGATAAGTTTTCAAAAAGATTTCATAGAAATTTGGAGAGAAGAAAAGGCGGACTAATTCTTGCACATTCTACAGCAATGGCTATGGTTCTCAGAGCGGAAAAACTAATTGAATCTTTCAAGCCACTGGCTTATAAGCATCCAGAGAGGGAGGAAGGCTGGCAAAGTATGGTCGCCAAAGTTGATCTGCTATAAAAATATTTTTTAAAAAAATTTTCTGAATGTTGAAATGCGCAGCGTACGTACGCACATCGATGAAATTCAAAAGCTCGATTCAATTCTTCTTTTAAAATTTTCAAATATTCTCAAAAAAATCACTGATTCGTAGCGGAATCTGCGGGCACAGCCGCAGGACTCTTGAGCTCTCTAATAATTTTTTATCTTTGATTTCCTTTAATTTTCTAAATTTAAGCTGGAAATTTATGACCTGAACTGAGCTACTGCTATTGAATTACAAATATAAAAACATTTAATATATAAAAGTAGCCGATTAGTACAACCCCTGAGTAATTGTTAATCAGTTGCTGTGAATTTCAGGAGTCCGAATAGTAGAGTTCGAAAGTCACGAGTTGGATATTCGTCGACAAAGAATCGAAGTCGATGTGGAGCTATGGGATTGTAGCGGAGATCTGAAGTGAGTGATCACGACTAAGCGAGAATAAATGGGCATATGACGACCTCATAACTCATCATCGCCCCCATTCCAACCGTTATCTGCCCCAAACGACCTGTCATTGAGCCCAGGAATTCATTGGGAAATCATTATTTATCTACTACCTCATTCTTTGAATACCGTACTTGAAGGTGGAGTTTTGATGAGAACGGGGAAAGTTCATTCCAAAAAGTCTGAAAAAAGGGGACCAGCCAAAGGATATGATGGTTCGTTTCAATATCATTAGTTCCTGGAGGGATTTTGGTAAAAAATCAAAAAACTTCAAAAAGCGGATAAGCTATCCCCAGGTTGCCCCAGATTGAACCTAAACAGCCCATTTTTTGGACATCTCATGGGAGTTTTGTATCCTACCCGAAAATCGCTTAGCTAATGGCCAGTAATTATGACGCCAATGGTCTTAGGGGAAATGGTCGCAACTAATTAGATGACCCCGAAATCAAAACAAAAGAATCGCCATTATCCTTCTCTGCAGGTACCGCGACTGCTGGCCAGCCATAAGGGATGGCATTGAAGGAGTGATACTGGTAGCCAATCCAGATGAGAATACAGGTGAAGATTTGAAGATATGGTGAGTCAAACGCGAGATTTCGCCACACCCGAAGGCTGTACATGACAGCCGGATAATGACTGGTTTTTTTTTCTTTCCCCAAAAATCCATCAAAATCGGCCTGAAATCAATTTCCCCCTGGAATTGGCAGAAATTGGTTCTAAAAACACCTTCCAAGATATGTTGACTCATTGGCCGCTGAAATCCTGACCACATCCAGACTACAAGCTTTTCCTGGCAAGAGTGGCATAACTTGGTACCATTTAGGAGTCATAGAAATTTAGATAGTGCCTAAATATGAGATTTAAGCGGTGGAAGGCATGGTGAGGTAGGCCTTCGAAGTGTTTTGAGCACCCGCTTGCTTGAAGAGAGCTGGGTTCGAGTGTGGGTGGAGTTAACCCATCTCAAACATCATGTAGTGATCAGGAGGTATGTTCTTCCTCCTTTATCCACAGAACTGGCCAAAACAGTCGAATTAGTTACTCGGTAGGATAATTCGAACCTATCATTAAGGCAGGACTTCTCTAGTAGCTAGAAGTGCAGAGTAAACACAACTGCTTGCGGGTTCATTACCTGACCAGGACCAAAGCGGATTAACAAAATATTGCTAGAATAGTATCAATAGCAACTTCTAGAAGGAGATGGCAGGACGACTGAGTAATGGAAATGGTTCCAAACGATCACGAAAGTCGATTAAAAATACATCAAATTCATCACTAAAGTAGAACATGCTGAATTCCTGATTTTACGCTCTCAAACACAATAAGGACGATGGATAGCAAAAGAAAAGAGATTAGGGTCACCGTGAGTTGCCCCCGGAGAGGACTTTGGTCCAAAATTAACCAGCCTCGATGGATAGGAAGACATTTATCTTCAACAATAAAATCATCTGTTGTCAAGAATCCCTGTACCAGTAGAAACTACCCTTTCGGGATGCCGTGAAGTTGAGTGGTCCAGGACCTGTCCGCAACTGATTTGCAAGTAAAGCAAATGCTGTTTTCCATGAGATGGTTTGGGCGCGGTAGTAACAATGTCTGTGACCACAGGGAGGGGATGGGTGTGTGCTCCTCATAGGTAACACTTTACTAGAGAAAAACCATAAGGAAATTTGGACGAACACCGGTCCAATACCCAGCAATGTTTTCTTAACTATAAATTGAGGTAGTATTTTTTCTAGTTTGGATGAACTTCTTCAACGTAACGTCTGGGATGGTGGCGTAGCGAGGCCGATTGGAGTGGCTTTCACCCGTAAACACCAAATCCAAGATCGATACCCGTCATGACCGACCTGGTCTTCCATCTCATATGAGCAGATTAATTAGTATCAATTTCGTTTGGTAGTAGATTGTGCAACATCTGGTTAATGGTAGGTGCCAGAGCATTGTCCTCTACCCTTCTATTGTTCTACCCTAGAGACCCCTTCCTTCCACTAACTTTCAGAGGGCTTAAAGGTAAAAAAGCGAGCTATTCGAGGATACACCCTATTGACATTCTTCCTTAACTCCCTTCAACCTAACTGAGAGAAATTGTTATCGATCATCAACCTCTATTTTCGGGCGGATAAATTGCCCCACAGATGAGTTACCAGCCAGAGTTGTGACTATCAGGGCTGCACATCCCCCCATTTATGCCCTAAAGTCCCCCTTCATAGAAATGGGGCTCCCGTACCGACGCCCTGATGGGATATTATCATGGTAATGCCTTAATTTCCAATGACAAAGAAATTAGTAGGAAAATTAGATTGTTGAATCAAAACGCTAGAAATTCCTATTCTTTGAGGTTGAACAAAAGGGAAAGGGCATGAGACCTTTTGGAACAACTGAGCATTGAATACAAATTAACTATGGGACTCAGTTAATGAGTTTCAGAAAAATTCGGGGGAGAAAACCCTTCCAGAAGTCAGAAAAAGCCGAAAAGAGGCTAAATAAGCAACTGGGAGGTCTGGAATGATCCCGAGGAGGATTATCCGAACCAGTCCCAGTAGTCGAGGTGGAGGAGAGGTGAATAGAAAGGGAGAGGTTTGCGGATGACATCTAATATGACGCCGTTGACAAGGCGTTTTGATGGCCCGCGAGGAGAGAGGGTGCCGAGAGGGGCTCAGACGAGGCCAATATCAGATCGAAATGACACCTTATTGCAATCGGCCTCCGTTTGCCATACACAGACGGACGGCCATATAATGTGGCATGGAGAATTTGCTCGTCTTAGCCCCGTTACCAATACCGATTAGACCCCGAGAATTCGGACATCCAATGTGTTATGCACGAACGGAGGGATACCCCACCTCACAAAGCCTCAACTATAGCTTCTGACGGAGAAAAGAGGTAAAGAAGAGAGAAATGCGGTAAATAGTGGTAAAAATATATCCTGATAGAGATTGTTGGCCTATGAAACGAAGAGAAAATCGCTCTGTCGGAAGGCACGGTACCTCGTGCTACCCTTCCGCAATCGGAGTTTAACTTCTCCTTGTACTCCCGGTTACCTACAACTTTTTAGCCGAACAAATGACACTGCCATTTCGGGATTCAGGTATGTTTTTGAATTCAGGGAGCAAAGAGAATGACCCATCTCATGGATAAAAGGCAAGTGTGGGAAGCAAATTCAGTCTAGGTGATTTCTGAAGTATTGTTGTCCTCTCTGAGCGATTGAACAGACGCTTAGTATGACAGCTGGCAGTTGCCTCAATCCCATTGGTAGATATCTCCCCGTGTAGAACTATTTCCAAAGGGGAGAAACCTTGAATGGGAAGATAAAGTGATAAAAATGACACCGCCTGGCCATGCATTTGGGGAGTTCCTTCTGAGTTGGACTCAGGCATCGAATCAGGGATCGAAGCTCGCTCAACTAAACGTATGTGCCACATATGCATTAAAAACACCGCCATGATTCTGAATAGAAGTCGAATGCAGGGCGCAATGCAGAAAAGAAATTGCTTTGCTGAGGGCGAACGCTATATTCTTCACCCTTTGATTCCAGTTACATAAAATATAAAAAATACAAGTATGCCGCTGTAGTGTCGCTGCATTCGTACTCTCTGAAACGAGGCTCTCCTCGGTGGAGAAGAAATAGCATGTAATGACGGACCAGAATAGCTCAGGGATTATGGGCCGCAATGAAAATGCACTGAAATTAGCTGCACTCTGGCTGAAACAGCATCGGAGGCACTCTAACGACCACAGAGTGATCCTTGCGGAAACAATTCTTCATCACTTTACATTATCAGTGCCAATGAGCAGATGAGGGAAGCAGGGATTTCGTTACTGCAAGGGATAAGGAGTATGGTGCTATAGAGCCACAAGAATGGGCCCGAATGAATCCGAAGTTCTGCAATAAATCTCAGAAACCTCGTGATAATCGGAAGTAGCCTGTCATCTTCGTTACAGAGCCAACTTGGTAAGGTTGCATCAAGGAGTTCATCCATCTGCAGGGCAAAAGAACCGGAAGTCCAGGTTCAATCCAAAATTTTCAACGATTGCAAGAGGGAATCGAAAGCAATGACGCATCCTACACGGAAAATTGGTATACCCTCAATGGGAGATGGCTCTCAAAAGTAGATGTACTATTACAATTTTCAAGGAAAAAGGAGAACAGCCAAGGTATTCAATTTATCGCATTCCAGTTCACCCTGAAATCTGCATGGGTTACCTGTAAAAACAACTCATTTCTGATTCTCCTCGCGTTTTTCTCCTACGTCCCTACTAAATATGCGATCATGCAAACCGCGGTAGACTATGTTAGTTATTTACCTATTACTTTACAGTTATTTTCCTACTACTCTACTGAATGGGACCAAATACGTCTTCAGAGATGAAAGCCTACAAGGTACACCTATCGAATCTCCCTTATCGCCCCTTAGAGGGTCAAGTACACACCAGACTGAATCGAAAAATCTAAGCGGAAGTCGAAAGTGCGGTAATGGAGGGTAATTAGGTTCAGTAAGGATAGCCGACAGCTACGATAGTAGTAGTTCCCCCAGTAATTGCTCCAAATATATGGATGCCGTTGAAGAACCGCTACTCTATGGAAATGCAAATCTAACTAATCATTTACTTTGCAAAACAGTTAATGAGTAGTCTAGTCTAAATCTGAATGCTTCACTACTCGCTAGCTTGCTTCCTTCTGAAGCAAAAGGGGCTGCGCATAGTAAAACATGGACGTGTTGGTGATGGGACGGCAGTAATAGTTTCTTCCTTTATTTTATTTATATATTTATTTATGTTTCTTCGCTCACTTCTTATTTTCTAACTACCCGTTTCGCTAAAGGGTCAAGTTATCCACTGGCTTTTCTCAATTTTCGTGGGACTCACACCACCTGACCTAACCAACAATAAGCTGGGATTTCACAAACGACTATTCGATCGGTTTACAATTCTAAAATGGCTTCGACTTTGGCTTGGCGTAGGTAATCCCAGAACGGGATTGATTATCATCATAGAACTTATTTTCAAAAAGGAAATGTGAAGAACAATTCTAACTGGCCTTGAGACCATCTGAACTCCGAGAGCTCAAAAGATTGAGCCTTTTTGGGCACCACCCGATCATTGCCAGCAAGATTAATTCTACATGAACAGCTTTTCGTCTCGCCATTGGAAGCTGTAGCCACATTTTGCCGGCCGATTCATTCAAAGTCTCTTCAATAGGAGAAAATCAAGTGTGATGAGCCAAAAATAACCTCAGTTTCGTTCTCTCAGAATTTTCATTTTCAGGTTACCCCCACAACTATCGTCAGCCGTCTGTGCAGCTTGTAATTTGATTCACGAAGGCGATCAACTAAGATTAGATTTCAATCAATTTCTTGTCACAATCATTGCCAAATCAGAAGTACCGTATGATATGTGATCAATAAATCGATTAATCATCTATGTGCACTATGTAAATTCACAGTCCTGTATTGTGCTACTGTATAGATAATCAAATTCCAATTTCCCTTGAACATTGCATAGATAATACAACTTTTAAGGTTTTTTTTAATGTTCGTGGCTAACAATGAATTAAAATCAGTCTCCGTTTGGAATTTAATTTATTCATCTAATTTTAGTTAAATTAAACCACGAAATTGAATTTCCCTTTTTTATCTCAAAAAAAAAACAGATGATTTCCCAAAAAAGAGAATAACAAAGGTTACATTCAGCATGGAGAGTCATACGGACCTTCACGAAACAGGTGTACTTATAAGCGGAGGGAGGAGTACGGTAAAATGTTTTTTAAAAGACGACTAAAATTTATGGTGAAAACAGATAAGCTCGTTACGATTATCTACGCTAATCTACGATAAAATCTTTACATATGGCGCATCCCAGAGAAATAAATTGACGCCAATCTTTTTTTATGTTACTCGTTAGCCGGTACCGCTTAGCGTTACTTTTACTCGAGTTTTTTGCCCTTTGGGGCATCAACGGTAACACGTGATACCTAGTGATCTCCCATGATACCTCATGATCTTACGTAGTACTTGGTGATCTTCTTGAAAAAAAGGCACACCTAAAAAGATACCGCCCTTTTGAAGTTTTTCTATTTCTAGTTTTAAAGGTCCTCTGTGACTAATCCTAAAGCAAATAAGCGATTGAAAAACGAATGTAATGACACACATCCATGTCAAACTCGAAGTACATAATATCTTCCTGCCTAATACTACTCAGAATTAATTGGCTTCAACAGCTAATAAAGTTCGCTCAAGGAGCTCGCGTGCCTCACATCCATTACACAGTTCAGTGAGCAAATGGGTCTTCGTTCGCTTTGCATTTGTAGCCACGATAGCCCCCGTCCACAACCAGGCTAAAGGTGGGCTGCCTCAAGTGGTTTTTTTCGACGGAAACGAAAAAAAGACTGCTGAGGAAAAGTACAATTCTCATCAATCAGCTACAATGAGCTACCACTCTAGAAATTGAGCAGCTGTTTAGTTCTGTGGTGTTCTGTGGTGTTTTGTTTGCCCCAAAACACTTTTTTTAATAAATGGCTGCAACTAGGGGTTGAAAAACTTGGTGGCTTTTCAACCTCTCTAAGCCATTCTGCCGAAGAAACCTAACAACGGCTTCCTCTCCTTCTCCCAAGAAGGGCGGGATTCCCTGCAGTAGTGAAGCCCTTTACATTCTTGCTGTCCTCTGCTGCAATGTCAAGCCCTTTTCGGTCCTTTTTGGAGGGGATGCAGCAACTCGAACCCAAGACGGCACCCGGGGCTCTTTCTTCAGCAGCAGGGACCCAACTCGATATTATTGCTCACGAATCCGCACTTCGGGCCACTTCGCCACTCCTCTTCACCCTGTACCCTTTTTACAGACCATCGTTCCTCCGATAAAAACGATTGTTGGGTAAAGGACTGAAATGCAAAAGTAGTCTGTACCTGAAATCTGAAAGTGGATCAGCAAATGAACGATATCCTCCCATGACTGGAAGCCCAGTAAATCAACGATCCCTAATCCGAAAATCCCTAGCATTCCCCCTCCCCTGCGCTCAAACATTCAACGGTCTGCTAACCTTCTAGAGAGACGAATTAATTAGTTAAATGTGTGTGGGTGTAGCGTATTGACTACAGTATAACGGCTACAGTATGCCTGAGTATTGTTACTACCATGTGGTATACTTTGATTTTCTTGAACCTCTAATCGCTATGTATGTTAGCGAACGTTTCAGGAAAGGAGGCTCCCTTCCTCCTAATCACCCTCATACAACTCTTGATCAGGCCTCAAACTCTCAGAGTTATTGCTTCCACCTGCCCTTTGACGATTATCACCACTTCAGCAAAGGTGAAATCGATGGAAACCTCAATTTAATTCAGCACTAATCAGCCCTCGCACAGCGCGGTAGCTGGTTTGTAATCCGTTTATACCACGATAGAGTAAAATAGAGAACTGGTACCCATGGATGAAAATCATATAAAAAAGCAAAAAAAAATCTGGAAGCACAGCACAACAATAGGACATCAGGAAAGAGTGGATGATTTGAAAATACGACTGAAATTCGGTTCATTTCCTGGTAGATGACATATTGTTTGCTTAAATTGATAATTTCCAAAGTTCATTATGGTTTGAATCATTTAGGAAATTAGCAAATAATTGACCTGCAAGTTATACTTAATTTACGGGCGCACTTAAATATTAATCATTTACTTATTTACTTAAGTGTAGTTCAGCATCCCCTAATATTTTACTAAAAGAGCATCAAAAATTGACCATCTTACTTCGGCGGATTTGAGGTATTTCCCCTTACAACAAGGAACAAGCTCAACGACATTTACTGGAGGTTAGATAGTCATTCATAAGCAGAACGAAGGGCATAGTGGAAGTTAGTTGTTCCCGCTTCAGGATAGGCCATGCCTTATAGTTCGCCTCTGATTAGTAGCGGCGTATCGGGACTATTCGGCCTATACAATGACTTTGTGAGTCGTTCAATGTAAAAATCGGTGCTCCTACTGAGTAGACATTATTCCAATACCACCAACGATCTCTGAGTGTGGGAGGCCTCATAGAATTTCACCACCGGACCATGTGGGAGGGGGAGTGGGGGCTGCGCTCTTAGCCGTGCCCAATCATCACCATTGCTAATGAGAAATGAACAAAACACAACAAACACTGTTCATGGAATACTAGTAACTTTAAAATGTGACGGGCAAGCGCGAACGAGGACAAAGTAGTTCCCAAAGTGGGCGGAACGCGCAATGAGCCATGGTCGTCGCCATTGAGTGGGATGGAGATAGGGATCATTGACGACACGCGGGTAGGCTGTCTGAAATGGGCTCCATGAATCAGGTAGCTACGATATCTATCTGGCGCGGTAGAACTCGTATAGATGTTAGCGATAGTGAACTTCAGATGGGTGAAAAACTGCGGCACTTGAAAACAACCCCTTTCAAGATGCCGCCTTTTCAGTTTATTTACAAATACTTTTCAGTTCAATTATAATTACGACCTTCGAAGGCCTCCCTGTCGAATAGGGAACTCTCAATTCGTACGTAGGTATTCTGCTCAACGGAAATACTCAGCAGACTTGTTTGCTCCGATGCTTTGGACGAGCCAATCCATCATGGCCAATTGAAATGCATGTACTGGCATGAGAATCCATCATCCGCAGTCGTCCGCCGCCTCTGAAGGGCATCGAGAACGTAAGATACACCCCCTGGGCTCAAAGAAGACGCCAGGAAGGGCTTTTCTGAGCAGGTATCGGTGACGGGTAAGACCCTTTATGCCCCTTTATACAAACCAGTAAAGTGATTAGTACCTACTCCCTTCATTGCAACCATCTTAAAAAGGAAGAGAGCGAAAAGCAGGATAAGGTGACTGATTGCCTGGCTTCCAGAAACACAGACGACTAGGCTCCTTAAATGTCCAAAATATGGGACGGACATAGGAAACGGAAGCGGCTTTGTTGTCGCCTCGCCGACCCACCGCTTGTGGCCAATTAATCTTGGGTCTTTTCGTTAACATTTCAAACTCGGAAGGAAGGGACCAGGAAATTCTTGCATGGGTTTCGTAACTACGGAGTTTTGGTCGTACCTACCACTAGCTAGTTTATGCTTTGGCCCTTCTGTTCCCCTTATATCGAGCATGCCTCCATCAAGTCAGACTTAATGCGGTGTAACTTATGACTTTTAGATCCATTAAAAGGCACACATTTACGGTGATTATGAGGCATCTGCCTGTTGAGGTTGATTTTTTAGCAGTAAGGCTACCAAGATGTAGTAAAATTGGGTGGCTGTACGAGATTATGATAGCACAAACTTGTCGAAAACTCTCATCACAACTAGTTGTTTGGATTTTGACCATGTGTACTTCAAGGCGAACGATGCAGCTTTTATTGGGCGTCTTAAATACGGCCACCCCAGTTGTTAACTTTTGTACAGACAATTTTTCGGCCTTCTTCCGACGTGACAGCGTCACGTATGACGGTATATGTACTTGTGAGCCTCATGCTCATCCTAGAAAAAAATCTCCGAGATCAACTCAGCAGTATAGTGTCCTTCACACCTTCACATATGCATTTGGTAAGTTCAGAATTGAGGCCACGACGCTCTCCCACAACCTTTCCATGTCAAAGGCAACAGTGCGCAGAGGATCGATGTTGAACAATGCATTTTAAATAGACCTTACTTTCCAATCCCATTCAAACCGTAGGAGGAATACTATACTCCGAACCTAATTGCTGTAGCTTGGTGGAGTTTCTGATTTTCACCTATTTTCGACCAAAATCTTTCAGGGGAAGTACAGAGATCTCTCACTCTGAAGGCGTCTTCTCCCTCTATGGGGCGGTGAATCGGCAAATCCAAAGTGAATCGAGAAATTAAGCTTTCAAAGAATAAAATTTTCAATTACAAGAAATTGGAACCAAATTGAAGTGAGTTCGGGCTTCTACAGTAAACGGTGCGGAAAGTTATTCTAACTATGGTTTGATCAGCTCCTGTTCACTAGGGAGATTTTGGATGGTCTGGTTGGGAGAAGATTATCGACGCATACCCTACCCAAAGTCCTGATTTACTGCGGTATAAATTTGCATCGTCAAGGTGGTAACATCAGCTTACTCGAAAGTAATTTCTCTCCTAAAAGAAGTAACCTCATTTTTATTCCCCGTTCCTCTCATTCTTTTCTTTTTTGCTTTCGTCTTTCATTCATTTCACGTTCGCATACCGTTTTCCCACCGTTATCGTGATACGGTAATTTATCAATTCATTCGTATAAATCGATACCGATTGACCTGTACGATACGTCAAAGTTCTTTTCTTCAAAAACGTTCACGTCCTTGGTGGAGGGTGGTCGCCTGCTGTGAGGTACAAGAAGAGGAAATTTTACGGCTGATTCTTTTTGTTTGATGTAGGTCTATGGAAATTCTTTCACACACCTAATGTTATGGGCATTCTTCACCCATTCTTAACGAGACCGAGGCCTATATCGTTTTTCTTTTTTTCAGAAAAAATGGGCAACGGGTTATTTTCGCATACAGTATCCAGCAAAAAAAGTGGCAGCTGTCGAAAACGACATGAAATTTATCAATTTTCCCCTAAGAATGAACAATTTCCGATTGCGGAAAACAGAAATGCTGAAGTTAGTGATTGAAGACCAGTAGAATTGTTTGCACCAAGAATTGGTCCCCCCACCCCGAACTTCTTCCCGGTTAACTTTATTTCCGGTATCAAAGCTCCCATAGGAAAATCCTGTCTAGAAGTTTCAGGATATTTAAGTCATGGCACAACTCTGAGCCCGTGAGCAATTTTCCCATACCTTCCGTTTGCCCGATTCATGGGGCCAAGGCTACCAATGAACAAACGGAAGTATTCAGCTGAGCAGATACAGATCGTAGATGGCGACTTAAGGGAAATCGCCATTACCATGATACCAGCAAGCTAAGACGGCGAACACAGTTCAAATGAGAGCCGTGGATCAAGCGGATCTCATAGGTAGCATAAATGCAACAACAACGTATCAGAACCCATGAAACCTCATGTTTTGTGCGATACCCATCAATTGGGACGAAAGTAGGGCACGGGCTAGCGCCCCGTTATCGTGCCTTTGTCTAAACGGAACCTGGATCTGAGCTTTTTCAGGCTCATAAAGTATTTCACCCCATCGTTCTTGGATGAACTGGATCAGAACAGTAGAATGGAGGCTTCATCTGATTTTGCTTCAGTTAGCATTGCATTGCAGATTTTCTGGGCATCTCCTGCAATTATGAATGGGGTCGAATGCAGGGCATATTCCAGAATAGGAACGGATCAAAAATAGAACAATCATTCTCTTTTATGGTTCAAACAGTTTCTACATAAAATGCGATACCAAAATGCTTTGAGAACCGGTGGCCTGGTGAATGGACCACGTTGACTGTTGATTCTTGGGTAAGAAAAGCCAAGATCGCTTTGAAGAGGCGAATGGCCTGTACAGTAGTCGAACGCACATCGACCGACCGTATGTCGGCTGTTAGAGTTCGATAGCATGACATTTGGCTATGAGCACCAATACTCGTGGATGATGATGATGATGATGATGCAACTACCATATGACAGGGGTTGTAAGGAAATGAGGTGTCGGGCATTGGATTTGGAGTCCCATAACCTTCGTATGAAAACATCTGCAGTAGATAAATGACCTCAGTTTTGATTCTGGGGAATGTATGCCCCAGGCCCTGACCCTGTCCTTCGGTCCGTCAGATGAGCTCGATTGTTTCTATCGTTTTGGTAGATTTTAGCGATGATTTTATCTTTGTCATTCGGCTCTTTCACAGAAGAAAAACCCGTTTTCTTTCTCAAAATAAACATTTATTGTTCTGTAAACCCTTCTCGTTCCCATCGGTTCTCTTCATCAAAGGATAAAGTTTTTGGCGTTAATCAATTTCTTCTGAGGGATGCGCTCACCGTTCGACGTCCATTCAGAATCGTTGTGGCGTATTGAATGCATATGTGGCCTATGCAATGTCGTGCGGTAGCCAGCCGATGTCCAAGTCAGTGCTTTTATCCCCCCAGACCAATTTATCGACCCTGAAGGGATGGAGGGCTTGTTTGGCTTGGGCGGATATCGGTCAGGGATTTGGACCGGTCGTGTGAGGTAGGGTGCCACTTGCCACTACGCCACTTCCACCATCGCTACACTTCATCAGTTCTTGAAAAGCAGGACCTAGCAACTGTAGGTGATTCCTGTGACCAGTATACAGGAGCATCCAATTAGTACAATTTATCTACAGTGGTGGACAAGGCGTGGTGAAAGAGGAAGAAATCAGGGGCGAGTAAGTAAGCTGACAACAGCAAATACATATAAGGATGAGCGGAAAGGAATCAACAACCACCTAAGGGAGTACCGACTTCAAGGAGCTCCTTTTGAAGAGGAATGGCAAATCATTTTTCAGCTCATTCAGTCACCTCAGTGTTTCTGACCAAGAGCTGAATGCGTGGTTTAGTTCCGGGACTATGATCAAAGCGCCTGTGTCATAGGTATTACAATACTTTATCTTTGAGGAAGTGATGCCAAAAAGGAACGTAAAAGAAAGTTATAAGAAGGGGAACAAAACCTTCGGCAAGGTTTTAGGGAATCTGAAACGATGTAGGATAGACGGAGACGTAAAGTCAAAGAACATTACAAAGGCCGTGGTCTTCTTACCAACAAATACTCCATACC
Source organism: Haemonchus placei (assembly GCA_900617895.1). Classification (NCBI taxonomy): domain Eukaryota; kingdom Metazoa; phylum Nematoda; class Chromadorea; order Rhabditida; family Trichostrongylidae; genus Haemonchus; species Haemonchus placei. The sequence continues at coordinate 27,573 of UZAF01017435.1, forward strand.
TTTTGGGGTGAAGTTGATAAACTTAGGAGAAGCATGAATTGCCTCCTGCAAGCTCAGAAGACTTCCTTTCGTGAGTGCAATGACGGAGAACATCGATAAGTGCCATGCTCTCAGAGCCTTGATTAAAAATTAAAGAAAGAAACGAGGCGGTCTCGTAAAGTACACGGAGCTGCTAAAAGTGGCATCTCGAAAGAAATTGGGCGGCACTAAAGGATAATGAACACAATACTACGAGGTACAAGTCATTGAGATCTTAGGGAATGAAAAACAAATTGGGGCATTCAACGATGCCCGTTCATCTGATCGAATTGAAGACCACAAGATACACTAAGCAAAAACGCCACGTGAAACCAAAAACACCACCAGAGATTACCATCGCGACGTCGTAAGGGGCAAACTGAACGGTACGGAATACGTTATTCGAATTCTAAGGCCACGATTTTAGTCCGTCCCTGCAGCCAGGGAAGAGGGGGGAGCCAGCCGGAATTCAGACCATGTCTATTATTCCTCAACAGGCTAGAATCTTCTAGAACCTCGGTTTTCTACTCAGGCGTAAATACCATGACGGAGGTCTTTTTTTCCAGCCTGAAATTTTTAATAGGGAACAACCAACGCAAGCAGAAGAACGAGAAACTGGGATATTTGCCTTCAATACCGTACATCGCAGCAATTACGGTAATTACAGGATCTGTAAACATGCTGTGGAAAAAAGCAGCACGAAGTCATTGCCCAACAAAGTTGCGTTCATGTCCCGGCCCACAGCTACCCGAATGATGAAAAGCTTCCCCAAGAAGATCCCAATTTTGCTCGCCCAGACTGCTTTCCTTCCTGGTCTAGAGGCTGGCAAAAGGTAAGCCTTAGTTGATGGGATTATCAAGTAAGTTCGGAGCGAAGACAACGAGATTGCAAATCAAAAATGGACCTCATAGAAGTGACAATCGAGTTCCAACAGCTACTTGAAGAACCTCGTTCGAGCTCGAGGGAACGAGACTTGAGTGAGAACTTGACGACGACGGCGACGTCGATTGAGGACAGGGCGCGAGCCGCATACAAGAGGGTTCCCTGGCGCCCTCCGAGTTTTTCCGTCGAAAACGCCGATATTCAAACAATGCCCAATTCATTGAAAAAGCTATGTGCGTGGTTAATGCGACGAAGATGATTGATGAGAAAGGTGACACACACGCATGAGAGGCCCGTTGGAATGCTCGAAAATACGGCATACTACTCTTTTTTCTTTTAGTAGGTTCTTCTTGATTACCGGAGATTGAGGGTGGCTGGAGTCTTGACTCGATGGATCTGGAATAGAACTTTTCTGGAATGCAAGGCGCTTGTTCGTTCATTGATTCCAAACTATTCCGGACTACTTGTATGGAATGAGGAAAATAGCTCACTTAACTCCTATCTCATGTGAATCCCCTTGACATTTTCAAAACCATGGATGTTCTACGATCCTTGTCAGCTTTTCTATCCTTCATTCACGATCTCTTAACCTTTGAAACTTGCTTCCCAAATAAAAATGCCAAATGGAAAAAGGGCGACTGAAGAACTTTGCAACCCTGCACCCTAGAGATCGTCGCATGAGGGACCCTCATTGACAAAGTCACTCAATTACAAAAAAGAAAGCTCGGCCCTACTGGCACATGTAGTTGCTTATATCAAAATCGTCAGAGCAACGGGACATAAAACTATTTAAAGTATGAAAAACTTTAAATCCATTCAGAAAAAGGCACCATTATGTGTGCTAACGGTACCAGATGGTCCTGCTCACCAGCTGATCCCGCTTTCAAAGAGTCACAATTACATTTCTGGAAGTATTGGTTCTGGGAATTCATGATGTTCCAGATTTTTCACTGAAGAGAGCCACATTGACAACATGAAAGCTAGTTTTGCATAAGCAGTTCAAGGAACTGCTTCGTTTTCATGGACAATCGTCAAAGATTGAAAGGGACTTCTCTTTCACAGCCGATTAGCTACACAATAAAATCAATTAGGAACCATCTCCAGGGCAATTCTCAAAGAAGCAGCTACAAATGTACAGTATAAAAGGTCGAAATTGGTTTGCAACTTCAGAAATCCAACCACTACTGAGACAGTAATCAAAAGCAAAAGTGCTCTGTCACAAAGCGTAAAAGTGTAATTGCTCGACGGCATCACCAAAATCGACGAAAACGGCCCACCTCTCAAAACCCGCCCATCCCTTAACCCTAACCCGCTTGATGACCTCGAACTCCTTGGAAAAATGATTATCACATCTTCGAACTCTCTGAGCATCCTAAATCAAAAAACTAATTCAAGCATCAAAAAACATTACAAAAGCACAATACAGAAGTAAAAAAATTACTTTTATTTATCACCGTTTATTTACATTTACATTCAAGTTTGGTAAATAATCGAAATGAGAGCTCAAAATTGATTCTCAAGAGAAAAAACTCCGTTAATATTTTCCGAATGGCCTGTAACTAAGGCCACTGTGCACAGATTACAAGGAAATTCACATTACAAATACTTCGAAGTGACAAGTAAGCGATGAAACCTTTTGCATTCAATATCGTTTCCTTATGGTTGCACTTGACCCCTCGAACGGTATAGCTTTCTTGGTAGCCGCTAACTTTGCTTCTTGTAATTCACGTTCTGTGTCAAAGCGCGACTTGTAGTCGTACCGTATGAATGACAACTTTCCTGAAATATTCCCATCGTTGAGTTTTCAGGGACTCTGATCTGAGCTTTTACAGGTTTTCCAAATATTGAAATATTAAATATATATTTGAACGCTGATAGAATCTTTACTGGACCTATTCAAGGGGCAGGGGTAATGGCAAGTGGCGAACACTATCATGTGCATGGCCTGAGATCGATAATCGCCCTTGCCAACCAGACCTTCCAACCTGTCAGGGTCGGTCAACCGATATCAAATTCGTTTGGGAGGGTGAAAGCAGTGGCCTGTACACGATCCGGTTACCGCGAATCATTGCACAGGTAATATACGCAATCAAACAGTCACTAGGATTCTGAATGGAAGGCAAATGCTTGGGCGCATTCCAGAAAAACAAGACCTAAACTTATCACTAATCCAGCTTTTTGTAGTACAGTATGGCTTCTATTTCCACTTTAATTTGGAAGAATTTAGTCTTATTACGTAACTAACCCAATAACTATTTAAAAAGCAAGCCAACACTCATTACAGTATGCTTATGACGTAGCATATGATGCATTTACCTAATCGGGAACGAAAATGCACAATAACGAGGTCGGATTTTCCGACTTCCCGATGTCCCGCGACGAAGTGCATGCTTCGCACCCGAATCCTAATTTTCTAACATAAAACACTCTTCATTCAATGTTTTCCTCCCTTCTTCGCTAGAAGGATCAACACTGAGCGGTAACCAATCGTCCTGGTTACTGTAACAGTAATCATAAAGTCAGTATAACTTCTACGTCCACTCAATGCTGTCCTTCAAAGACACTCTTGAAGGTCGAAGTTATGTGAAGACATTGAGAGTTTCCGATTCCACGGTTGTAGTTAAATTGGGCGTTAAACGACTTCCCCGCCAGACACTCTTTTCCGTACTTTTCACTACCAATCCACTTCTTCTAACGACTCCATGGTACAGAGTTGAACAAAGCTCAGAAGCACCTACTGAAGAAATGCCATTTATAGAACAAAAAAAGCACTGAGAAGGACAACATCCAGAGGACGCATCCGAATAATCCAATTATTCAGTATGAGAGCCTGATACGCAGCTCATTCCAATGGAATTTAGGATATTAATCAATTCAACGATAGGACACCTTGTACGGAGGATCTAACACCCGGTATTTCACCGCATGAGCTCATTGTACATGTGCAGTTACTACTGTACTCTCAAATACAGTAATCTGAATTTGAGATTACAAGAAACAGCAGCAGTAAAATGGTAAACGTCTAGCAACTCTGCATTTTCAAAGATAAGCTAAAATTTCACTGGAGAGAGATCGAAACGCTGACCTGGTTTATAATCATCAATGCAAATGACTGGTGGTAATGCTTGTAAGTTGTCAAGAAGATCATCGGCTTGGTCAGCACAAAGACTGTTTGAAGAAGGCTTCTTTTTCCCGTCCAAACGTTGCCCTGATCCACTGAATGCTGAGAAATGTGAACCACTCGGAGGTGGTACTGCCTTTACGGCCGGTGCCGGAGGCTGAAACAAATACTTTTTCCAAAGTAAAAAAAACACACAAAATAATTTTTTGTTTAAAAAATTCTTCACCAAAGTACCGGTTACGAATGGAATGGCCCCACCACCTCCATAACCCATACAGTTTCAAGACATCACAGTTATCTATACAATAAAAACTTTACAACCTTGAAACCAGTGCCAGATCTACCGGACGTCGGTTGTTCGACGTATCCTTCAGGTGCGTCGAAATCCAAATTCAGATCGCATTCGATGATACATACAGCATTACTGGGCTTCACTTCTTGGACCAGAAACTCGAGTACTTGATCCGCATACTGAAAATAAACAATCGTAGAAGGACCGGTTGGTGAAAATCGCCCGTCATTGAAGCTCTTACAGAAAAATGCCACTCAAGAGAAAAAACGAACCAAAACCGCGATGACGTCGTTTTTTGTCAAACATGCAAATTTTCGCAGCTCTACTTCGAGCACAGCTCTGAAATAATCATCTTCGCCAAGTTCGACCTCTAATAACTAATCACACTGGGACGCTGTTCATACAATTTGTTTTCACCTAGTGAAGCTCTCATTCCACAACAGGAGTGTGGCAAATGGTATGCGTGTGTTTTTTGAATCGCGAATGACTGAGTAGAAACCAAGTATATGACTTGTGGCAAATTCAAGGGCTACGACAGTTATCTTGGAAAATCTCTATGAATGAATTTGCAAAACTAAAGTTTTGTATCTCCATGTGGAAATCAAAGACATAGTCTAAGAAGGGGAAGTGTATAGTATACACAATTTAATACTTTTTAAGACTAAAATGAACGGCTTTGAGTAAAAATGGTTCACGATATGAACACAAAAAACACAAAAAAACCCACATATAAACCCACAAAGTTCTTGACAACGGATTGTATTAAACAAAACAAAAAAAGCATAGAATCATTCTGTGCTAAACTGTCACAGAAATAAGGCGACTAACCTTGGATTACTGATGTTCAGGAATTCAAGTGATTGCGGTTTGAGTTTCGCGTATGTAGCTGCTTGAAGTGTGACCGAGTCTACACGAACTTCAGCGCCCTCATCGATGCGCAACTGCTTCATCATCTGAACTTTAGAGGGAAATAACTTGTTTAAAGTCTAGTTCCAGTGAAAAAAGCACCAGCTCTAATACTCATGGAGTTCTGTAAACACGTTAGAAACTGACCCACTGAGGAAGATAACACTTTCCCTCTGGAGCAGAAAACTCCAAAACACCACAGTTAGTAGATCGCGCATTTTCACTGACTGACGACACCTATGAATTCCGCCTTTGGTTGAAAAGGAACAAAAACGATATACCTCCACACAAAAACAGATACTTACTTTAAAGAGCATAGGATAAGGCACATTGTAACGTATCAGGTAATCCAAAGTGGAATTGGGTAGTAAAATCTGGAAAAAGTGGAGATTTCAACAATTTTTTTTTGCAAAATATTAGTGCCACTGCAAAACGAACCTTTCCACCATAATTGAGTTCAGCAACTTTAGCCGAATCGGCATCGATGAATGCAGCAGAATAGGCACGCATTGTACAACTATACCGTCCGCCATATCCACCTCCCATGCCCATCATCCCACTCAAAATGTTCATCATCTTGCTGGAATGAAAGAGAGAAAGGGATTGGCGACTTTTCTTTGAAAGCACAGACGACAAGAATGTGCTAGGCACGGACCTAATTCCGTACAAAATGACTGAACATTACTTAGTATAACTCCATTGTTCCTAATACGAACGTCAAAAAACTTAGACAGGAGGAATTGGGGAACCACAGAAACGGTGGAATTAGTTAGACCATTGAATCAGCGTCAACTTAAAAAAGCTTTGCAAATGTTCAACTTAGCAAAAAACAACCAATTCATAGACCGTTATCCGCTCTTGGTCCAAAAAAAAATGAAGAACGTCCGGTGTAGCTCGCCAAAAGCCTGTTAGTTTATGTACAGCTCCGAAAAGAGAATGATATCAAGGCAGGAGGACTACAATACAAACCAAAGTGAAGGAACCACCAGGTCCGAGACGCAATTTTGCCGAAGACTGGGATTTCGCAAGATGGTGATGTAGCATTTTGAAAAGCAGCTGTGCTGAATGCTCTGAAATCGACCATCATGCCCAGCAAACAATAAGTTGCTGGGCAGCTGGAATAAAAACAACAAGGGGCAACGATTAGTCGACAAAACAGGCGGGACAGGCTATATTTATCACGCACGTCGCACATGAGATTCGAGGCCTTTGCTTTTGTTATACCATCAAGAGTGTACATATGCAAATTTTTCGTCATCGGCTACCCATAAGATTTTTACGTTGCTACTTAAATTGCAGGAAACAGACGGCCTCCAATAATCACACTATTCCACTTCCAAAGGCATTGTTGAAAATGTAAATTCACGAAAAAAAACACAGAATACGAAGTACGCAGTGAGCTGAACAGCATCGAATTTCAATTGCCATGCACACAATATTAAAAATTTATAACTTTCAAGCAACATCGTGAATAAGAATCCTTGAAAATCGAAAAAACAAGCACAGCGCCCAACAATTCCGAAATGAAAGATGTTTTTGTCATGGAAAACAATAACGAAAAAATGTCGACTATTATAGTGAATACTGCCAAGAGTTGAGAATAATTTCACAGCGAATATCCATAGTGGGATGAAAAACAGGTTAAAAGCGTGGCAAAAGGAAATACCCAGAAGAAATAACATTTCAAATGCTTGAAGCATGTGTGCAACACTGAAAACAAGTGCTAATCTAAGTCTTTCGATAAAACGTATACAACAAGAACAGTCCAACAAACCAAGACCACTCCCTAAGCGTTATGCGAAGGCAACAACAACAATTAATATGCAGTATAATTAGGAATCGAAGCACTTACAGGTGAGAAAGGACAGAAACCGTCATAGTCTCCCAGTGAACTACGATAGATATTACAGTAAAATGACAGGATAGCCTTAATACAAATGTAACTCTTAAAAATAACAGACAAAGCATAAACGTATGAAATAAAGTTTAACCATCCAATGGTTCTTCCCCTTCTGTATCACTAGAATATGTGCCATAATATCGATCTCCGAAGTTTCCCATTCCAGGTAAAACGTAGAAATTATCAGAGATCTGTGCATCCACAGCAGTGGTTATGAGTTGAACCTATCATGAAGTCATTTACATACTTATATTTCGAAAATAAGGTGCTTAAAAAAGTTTCCGTAAAGAGCAGCTCAGTGAAAACCTGGGAGGAACTGAATGGAAAAAATTTCAATCCAAACCTCCAAAAACTCAATTAGATTTAGAAGCTTTTAGACTAGAAAAAAGCTAGATGGGAAGTTGGGTGGCGACACAAAGTTACGAATGCAGACTATCCAAAGAAGAAGCAAAAGCATCCCGTATTTCGCATTATCCGGGTTCAATTCCAGCTTTTCGTAGGAATAGAGACCTACCTTGGGGAATGCGTAGGCTAAGGCATGAACTCCCGGCTCAGACATGAGCAATGATAGGACATAAATATTCTCCTCGGGCACATCATGATCGAGAAGAATTCGAATAGCCATCATAGCTGCCGCACCTACAAAGCAAAATTCACCGCTGAAGAGACAAAAAAGATCGGTGACGATATAATAATTAACGATGATGATAGTGTCAGTAAGAGAAAAGAATAATTTCAAAACATGAACAAGTTGCAAAATTAATTGAAAAAGGCGACAAGTTAGGCAGACCAATGAATGAGGAAAGGATAAAGCTCTGATTAAGACAATGGATGGAGGATAAATAACAAGAGAACTTCAAGTTCATCAAAAAACTACACCGAAACATTTTCTCAATAGCCAATGAGCTCAATCGATAAACAAAGGAGGATCAAACTTAACCAACCAGTTGCAACGGTAGCATCCAAAAGCATGACTTTGTATTTGTCTATATCTTTTGGCAATCGAAGGTAGTAAAGCTCCGGCTCCATGGTTTTGTCATTGGTTTGGATCAATATTTTTCCCATCTAAATCGGAAAATAAAAGCGCAAGTAAAGCATGGATCTCTGGCAGAAATGATTGGACTGCTTACCTTGCAATCCTTCACAACAGCTCGAAGAGAATTCTCCATAGTTTCTCCTGCTCTCATAATAGCGATTCCGCAAATTCGAGCAGATTGTCGCCGCCCCCTCACTCTGTAACCCAAAAACTTTCGTTAGAATATAAACTGAGAAAGCTGCGTTTTATTTCAAAACTGGCTGTACAAACTTTTTTTGCCAACTAGGTACTCGTAAACTGCAGCTTGAGAAGTATGAACCGAGATATTTTCATAACTGTTGCATAGTAACTAAGATTACATGAAATCCTGATTGAAAAAAGACAAATCACCTTTGACCGTTGTTGAGTTCGATCTCCACATCCTTATAGGGCATAAAATTCATAGCTTCTTCAACGAGAATACGGGTCAGACGTTCAGAATAGAAAATCAACTCGTCCCTGAAAGTACTGATTGAGACAAAATTACATATCACTGACTGCCACAGGCTTTCAGCTGAAAGCACTCGCAGTCAATTCAATTTAGTCTCTGCTCGACGCAAAATCGCATAAAAACTCTTTACTACCACCAGCCCAAACAAATCTGAAGAATCATGATTTTTACTGGATTAACTGAGCGTTCTGCGACAAACAAACTCCCTGACGGGGCCACAAAGTGTTTTAACAGAAGGAAACAGTCACCCACATACCTTTTCGTATTCTTGTTTCGGATGAATGTGTGCAAACCACGAACTTGTGGTGTTTCCCTAATAATCGTGAGATTGTCTGGTAGCTCATCAGGAAGCTGTCCCATGTTCACCAAATCGTGGCGACATTGTGAAGCAGCAGTTTGGTCATAACCTGCATAACTTGGGAGGCTAAACAATGACGAACGTAAATAATAGCAAATCATGGCTTACCTCTTTTAACTAGTTGGGTCATCACCTGTTTCGCAATGAGATTGATTGCCACATCATTATCTCCACCCCGAGGAACGATGATATCAGCGACTTTCATTCCTGGTGCGATATACGCTTCGAATGCCGGCTGTAATAATGTTGTCTTTCCGACCGCAATGATCTATGTCCACATCACAATCACGAGATAAGCTTTTGAGACTTAGGAGTTTTCATTGTGTCTATTTTGTGGAAAAAAAAATTTACACCCCAGTCCCGTTTATGAAACTTTTCAGATCAGGAAAAATCCATTAAACGGGTGATTAAAGTGGACTTATTAATAGAGCAAGCTTTGGACAGTGCTTTCTTGTGGACAAGCTCTAGTTACTTATCCTACACCAAGTGAGAAATACGAAGAAAAGAAATTCAGAAGGACAGGAGAAATCACGCGGGAAGTGTCCCGGCTTCCTAACACAAAAGACGAAAAATTTTCCGAGCAGCAATGATCGCAAGGCAACAGTTTCCTAGAGGGGACAGCACAGTTATGCTCAGGAATGAGATCATACTCAGCCAAACAAAAGAGGAAAAAAGAAAAAACTCACTTTGACAAATCTGAAATACTGATCAAGTACGCCAACCGCATCACGACCGCGCTCGTTGATATCACGATTTAGTCTGCGAGCCAAACGCACATCAGGGTCCGTGTCGACGAATACCTTGAATCGAGCCCTTTTTCAAAAGGTATCCGTTACAATACCCACAGAAAATATCAAGAAACCTTCATGTCCATCATAGCATTTATGTCGGGGCGATGAAAGGCAAGAATCCCTTCGAAAATAAGAACGTCTGCGCCGTACATCACCTGGAACACGTAGGCATGGCCTTCGAGCAGAATGAACAAAAGTTTTAAAAGTTGAACGTGTTCACTAAATTACCATTACTAACGACCATGAAGCTGCACAAAAATTGAAAATGCCAACCTTTGGATTATTATCCCGAGAATGAGTAGTGAAATCGTATACAGGCACTTCACAACTTTTTCCTTCGCGGAGTCGAGTCAAAACCTAAAAAAAAAACAAAATAAATAAAAAGGAGAACAAAACGAAAGAATACAAAAGTAAACCTCAAAAAGCAGATCGAAATCGAAAGCATTGGGATGGTCGAAATTGTAGTTGGACTGTTCAGCAAGCGCATGCTCCTTTTCGTTAAGAACCTGTAGCAGATATACATGAATGAATAGCTGAAAGGAATGTGCACAGCATTTTACCTTATAAAAACTATCCATACTTAAAATCGTCACCCATGGTATCTCTAATTTTTCTATGATCTTCTCGGCAACAGTAGTTTTACCACTGGCTGAGCTGAAAACAGAATTTCCTGACACAGTACCCCACCTGAAAAGAAAGCTCGAAACTGACATTCCGTCACTTATCGAATTGCCTGTGGTAATATTGGTGTACACCAAGAATAACTTCAGAAAACCAACCCGCCACAGATTCCAATAACATATGGCTGTTTCAGCGATTTTCCTTTGCTGTCGTACCAAGGCGGCCTTCCTTTCGTGTAGATTTTCTGAATCGGACCACGTTCATCAAACGAAGGCGGATCAGAAGCTACTGTTTATTCCTATATGTTCCCCAAGCTAATCTGATTTTGAGTTGGAGGATCCCAAGAAGGTATTTCAGCGTAACCAATTGAAAGCAGTGCCGCTACAAGTAGTTGTTTAACTTTTATCTAGTTGCTCTGTTTAACATATCATTTCGGAAGGTTGCAACTGTGCTAGATAGATAGTTCTGTGCCTATGAAGAAGGAAGCTTAGGGAATTCCACTTTTCTTGCAACATTCCCTGGAACCACCTCAAATTGGGTGAATTGGGGCATATTGCATGGAAAAATGGCATGGATTAGAGAAATGTTCATGAAATTAAAAAAACCTTAAGGATATGCCACACGAACTAGTAGACTAGCAGCAAAAAATTGCAGTTGAATAATTCGAGAACACAGATTATTCCCTCTTCCCCAGATGTAACTTACCCTTCCAGACTTGGTGGTGAAAAGGTGGTGTTCAGCTTTGGAACCGCTCATCGTTCGTAATCGTCTACGAGAAGCAGGTGGGGATGGTGAAGACCGAGGACACACACCATTTACCAATTCGTTCACCGATGAGCCTATAATATGCAGTCACATAAACTGTTTGATTTGATAATATGCCCAAAAAAAGCTGTTATCGCTTTTAAAGAAACAAAGGGAATTTCAAGCATGTATACGACACATAGCTAAGCATTATTACATAGCTTACCACTTTGTTTCGTACAAACTACAGCTTCAAATGAGAACCGCGTTAGAAGTAAAATACATCTAAAAGTATGGAGAGAGAACGATATCTGCATCTACTAAAAAAATGTTCTACCTGACGAATTACAATATTCGAGCACATCATCGATTTGGACGCTTTTCTGAGCCTGTTCTCCATTTTCCTTTCCGGCCGGTTCAGGCATACCTAGGTAGTCAACTTTATACAATGACACTGTGCAGTTGGAAACACTTTAGAATCACAAAAACTGAATCATTTGAACGTTTCATGGATGCATCTGATGGGAGTCAATGATTCAGTGAATTAAAGAGATAGGTACAAATGAGTTCAATACAAATGAGTTCAAAACTAGAAATGAAACAAAAATTACTTACCCAGAGGAGTTTTTGAATAATTGATAAAAAGTGATTCAGTACAAGTTACCGAAAGTTACTAGCACCCAAGAAATTCGTCAAACCTCTACTGTGGGGCGTTAAAATCAGATCAGTATAACAGGAACAGGTTGGTGGTATGAGTGTAAACAGGACGCTTAGAAAAGTCAAAGATGTAATACAGCATCTTATAAAAAGGTTTGCGATGCGTAGGATGATAGCGCGACCAAGCGCTCTAGCAGAAAGGAATTCCGAGAAGCTGACAGTGTTGGGAATTATGAAGTAGAAGTAAAACAAACGACACTTCTATGCTCGCTAGTGTAATCGGAAAGCATGCTCAAATCCATTTATGTACAGTACAAATGCATAAACACGTCGGCTAATCTCTAAACAACATGTTGATTCATACATGGAAAACAACGTGGGAATATAAGGAGCGGAAGGGATATACCTAGGTCCAACACCAGCAGTTGGCAGTATAAGGAGAGCTCTCAGACTGAACGCTACGGAAAGTTGTTCATCGAAAAAGAAAGGATGTACGGCTTTGCCTATAGATGCTCGAGAGAAAAGGTTGTAAAAGAGTGATTCACTGAAGCGTACTCTGCCACAATCGGTATAAAATTGACGAGGAAGAGGGGCTAGGCGCTGGGTCAAACAGGTGACACAGTTGAGTGCGTTGTGACACCGGCAGCTGAGAAGTTGTCCAAACATCCTGTACCCCAGAAATCTTCCAAAATCAAATTTGAAAGCAGGGGTGATAGTATGTTGTTTCTGAAGGAATTATGTTCCGAATGAACCACTGGTTACTTCGTACTTCCACTTCCTGCCTGTTGACAGTGTTTCCCAGCACAATTTTCAGAGCAAACCCCTTTCATACCTGTCGCCTACATGACAGGAACAATAAGTCGAAGTGTCGCACCATCGTTTAGCGTGCTGTCGGAAACTGGCTAAGCCATGATTCATTCCGCTTAGTCAGCACCCAAGTACTGAGCGAAAATTTCTAACCGAAGAAGGGTAGGCAGAAGCACTTCATAAGGATTCAAAAAAAAAAAAACAAAGCAAGGCAGTTAGAGGGAACTACATCATGGATAAGCCACAGTGTCCCAGTACACTGTGGCTGGCAAGCAAAATCATGATTTCGCATGAATTCTATACATTGAACTCATAGGAGCAAATCAACCCAAAACTCTTTCCAAGTAACGTGACTTGCCAATTCAAGCAAATAATTCAGTTCATTCTAGCGAACCAACTTCGCTCAAGCATTTTTCACCGGCGAAAGAAGACAACAAGATTTTCCACAGCTCTAAAGAACATCCAAAAATAAACATCTGTTGCGATGGACCGAACATTACTCATTACTTGATGACGATTTTACTAAAACAGAATCGGTAGCATCCATCGACCACGCAGGCATTATAGGAGGTTCTAACGCATTTCAATTCAGCAGCCAACTCCGTCACGAAAAGCGGAAATCGAGAACTGAACTATGTAAGTCTTGTTTTGGAAGCCTTATCTTGGTGCGTGATGAGATGCTTCAAACTTATAAAGACGATGCCATTGCTTGAGTGCCACTTACAACAAAATTTCCAGAATCGACAAATGCATATAGCATCATAATAATGCTGCACAATAGCCTGAGCCAACCGAAATCGTGTAAAAAGAGAAACTGACTATCAGGACGTATGAAAACTGGTTGAAGAGAAAAATAAGTCCCTGCTCCGATAGCAATCAAAGTAATCCATATCGTTTCACAGACTGTGATATGCGAACTGTCTATCTTTCATGGCAGATTACAAAAAGTGGAGATATGGTGAGTGCTTCAAGGATTTCATCAGCAAAAGCATGCCACAACTTAATTACCTTGTCCAAATCTGAACCAACGCTATTTCGCTTGAATGCCAGTTTCCACGTGACCAATTTTGCCCCGACAAAACGACCATAATGACGTCGACATATGAAAACGAATTTCGCCTTGAAACTGGCAAAAAGAAACCAACTCCTGTGAGTCAAACTCTCTTAAATGGACGTCGAAAAACCCATTAAAATAATCCATTACCACAAAAATTTACAACATTTAAGTCTACACAGACGCTACAAGAACAGCTGTGCTGCCGGAACGTCAAATTTAGCGAGCGCCCTGCTCCTACCTATTTGAATTTGTCTGATTTTCAAAGAAAGCCTGGTTAGAAAAGGCAAGAAACAAGAAACCTACTACATGTAACGCCCATGAAAAAAAAGCTCGCACTGAAGCCAACACAATCAAAAACGTAAAGCCAACCAAGAAGAACAGCAAGGAAATGAGAAATGATTCCTTTTTTAAGCGACGACGTTTACGTCATTAACAACCGAGCGCACATTTCACAATTGGAGCGCATAATCCGTTAAGCGCCGGCCACTTTTCAATTGTCATTTTACACAAATAAAAGTTTTTCCAGATGTTTCTTTTTTTATTTTTTAGCTGTTTCGTTTTATATCTCTGTTGGAATCTCATACCTTTGATAACTTAAGATACCTGACGTTGGGTTTTATTAGGAACTGATAAGGAACAAAGCTGGCCATAAGGACTGGGCATATTCTGTGCGCCTTGATTTCCCTCTTCTCTTTTCCCATTTCGATCCCCTCTATTGACTTCGGAGCCCACCGTTTATAGGTGAATTCGTAAATTTTCGCCAAATTTATAGGTGTTTTTGATGATTATTCCCAAAGGAGATAGCGATACACAATAAAGCAGGCTTACAGTTATTCTTGAGCTTGAGTAATACAATAACCCTACTGAAATCACAGACCTCCCCCACAATTCTAATTTTGCATTGCCTTCTGAGGGCTTCACTATCCACAGCTTCTCAAAGCATAAAAACCTTTGACAACTTAGCTCTGGCCTGGCTTGGTTTCGAAGAGAATGTTATTCGGAAAGAGTAAAGCTAACATCCAATGTCCAAAAGAATAACATGATTCTGGCATGGGTCCAAATTCCTACAGTACTGCTAGTCGTAAAATAGTTGCTGAAATAATGCTGCGCTAAAAAAACGGGGTGTGTTGCGATTCGTAAGAGAATGTTATTCGGAAAGAGTAAAGCTAACATCCAATGTCCAAAAGAATAACATGATTCTGGCATGGGTCCAAATTCCTACAGTACTGCTAGTCGTAAAATAGTTGCTGAAATAATGCTGCGCTAAAAAAACGGGGTGTGTTGCGATTCGTGCGATTCTGGGTGCGCGCGGCGAAATTCGGTGCGATTTGGACGACTACAGCGTTTATCATTGGGGCCCAAATTCAAAGTAAACTAGGTCAGCAGGATTGTCCGAACCTACTAAAGTACTCTACTTCAAGTTTGTGCCCCAGTGATAGGCGCCGGAGTTGTTTGAATCATCGCGAATTTCGCCGCGCGCGAACAGAATCGCACGAATTGCACGTCCCCCTAAAAAAACGTGGTGTGGTGTCCGTGAATTTCTGCATCCAACGTGTTATCTTACGACTACGGGGATTTTTTGTGCCCAAACATGGAAGTTTCGTTATTGGCCCTGGATTATTTCTGGTTGAGTCACTCAGTGCTATTTGCAACCAGCCTTAGTATGGTGAAGAAGGAAATCAACTAAACTTGTAAAGAAATAGAACCAAATTGAAAAATTGAAGGTCCTAGATCATTCTCTCCTCCTAACATTCGGAAACAGTGAGCAAGTCTATTCATTCCGTTTTTTTTTCCGATTCAAAATCGCTCCTTCCGGCCCCGATG
>UZAF01017436.1:2117-17821 GCA_900617895.1 Haemonchus placei
TTAGAGACGTTCTGAATTCCGTCGCTCTGATCTGTCTCTTTGTCTTTATATGTTCAGATTACACACCTATTGACTGCCTCCGCGCTTCCATTGGCCATAGTCCGACGTCCTGTAGTCCAGCGCACCGGCGTAAACGCGACGCACCATTTAGCGCGGCGCGATGATTCATATCACATATCATGCGTCGCTTTTACGTCGAATGTCGGCAATGCGACAAAGAAAAGTCTGAAGGGGATTGTTTGTGAACTTGACGTATCTCCCATAGCTATAGTAATCTCTTATATTGATAGTTCGCTCGCTAGTAGCTTAGTTCGCTTATCTGCTCTTTTCCTACCTCCAGCAGGTCTTCTTCGTAATTCCATGCCGAGCTCATTTGTGTCGTGTCTCTGCTTTAGATCGCCTATCAGACGAGTAGCAAGGTAGACTGTATAACTGTTTTTAGATCTGTTTTAATTTTGCCTGTGGCAACGCTTATGGCGGATTTGGCTCAGATTGTTGGTCTCCATGGCCAGGCATACGAAACATGTTTCAGAGAGGTATCGCTGCTTTTATATTGATGTTCGATTGACGGAATCGCGTTTTTCAAAAGAATAGATGGTGAAAAATCATTTTTGCTAAACCAGTGTATAGTATAGCTGGTAGCCGGTATGCCGAGTGGGACATCTGAAGCACTGTTTGAACCCATTCATAAGCTGGTAATCAATATCACGTAGATTTCATGTATAAGAATCCTAACGACTCAAGTCATACTTTCAAGCGAATTACTGTACCCGAAAACTGAACTGAATGTGAATTCAGATGGGAAAGTTTCAGTGCTCTAGGAAATTTTAGTATTTCTGATGTGGTACAGGGTCAAAGTTATGTTCTTTTCCCTTTGAATTTAAGAATATCTACGAATAGAGCCCTGTTAAGAAAGGCGGAGTTGTGATACTTCATGATGACGAGTAGTAGATGTATGTAAGGGTTATGACTGATTCGCCTATGTGCATTCAATATTTGGACAGCGCTTTGTTTTCAGGCAAATCCTGCAAATAATCCCACAGTCCCTGCCGGCGAAGCTGCAGCTTTTTTGAAACGTTCCATTTTAAATGTGCAGCAATTAGGACAGGTAAAGCAATTTGGATATCTAACTACTATTCAGTTGAATTTCGTGTGGTCTAACGATATTTCCACAGATCTGGGAACTGGCAGACTATCAGAAGAAGGGCGCTTTGGACAAAAAGGGATTCTTCATTGCATTCAAGTTGGTTGCTGCAGCTCAACAAGGTTTGCCTTCGGCCACTTTGTGTTCGGCCGTGATCATGTCATTTCAAATTAACAGCACTGTTCGACTTCAGGATTCCCTATTTCTCCAGCATCTATTGGGTTACCTAATCTGCATCCTCCGCATTTCGAAGGCGTTTCCGATAAAAACTTCGGAGCTTCGACTCAGCCATTCTCCCATAACGGATCGATGCCATCACACGCTACCGAGTGGTGCATTAATGCAGCCGACCAGGTTTGCTTAAGACACAGTTGTTCTAATAATAGAGTTTCAACCATAGTTTTTTTTACAATATTTATATTTGGCCTAATTATTTTTTTACGTTGCTTGACATTAGGCGAAATACGATTCGATCTTCGAATCGTTATCTCCTATTGATGGGAAGCTTCCTGGAGCGAAAGTTCGACCGGTTTTGCTGAATTCTGGTCTAAACCCAACGATTCTCGCAAAAATATGGGAATTGGCAGATCAAGACAAGGACGGCCAATTGGACAGAATCGAAATGACGGTCGCCATGCATCTTGTCTACAGGTGTGTCTTTGATGATCACCATTCTTGTGACTCGCAAGGAATTACTATTGCAGAGCTTTGCAAAATGAACCTGTTCCCGCTGTTCTCCCAAGTAGTCTGATTCATCCATCAAAGATGTCACTGACAAGGCGTACATCAACCGCTTCTGTGACTTCCGTTCATGGTGGCGGTGGGCTGCACAATTTTCCAATGCCGCCGCCTGCTCAGTTCAATCCAAGTCAAGCCAGTGAGTAACTTGCAGCAAAGTACATTGATATGCTTACCGAAACGCTTCCCAAATTTCTAGTTCTCTTGAGTTTGACAAGGGAAAAAATTAGATGTGGGCATGTTCTTGGAGCAGCTTATTTTGAGGATATGGTCTTAGGAGTTCTTGCAAACTTCCGATGTTAATTGTTCTCAAGACTCTATCCCCAATTTCGGAAAAATTTATGTCCGCAGTAGAGCAAAGATGATCGGTGACTATAAATTTGCCTCCGAAATTGTTCTTCCCATTGTCATTTCCTCTATATTTCCAATACTGGCCACCCAGTTTTGCCACAAATCTAAGCTTTGTTTACAAGCAGTTTCCGAAAAGGAAACTCATATGTTGTCCCTTGTCACCTCGAATTAAGACAGTTCAAATCCGACCGCCCTCTTAGCTCCTACCGCGCCTTAGTCTCGTAGCTTTCGGGCCACAATTTACCTAAATTTTGACCCACTTGTGTTTGCCTTTTGGAAATCATTTCTAAAAATTCGCAGAGCACTGCATTGCTGTTTCTTCTTTTCTTTGCAGAGCAAATTTTCAGACTATCGCTCACGTACTGGAAGTATGACTTCTCTGGACGGCGTTGGCCATACCACCAGGCCTCCCCCTGTAGAAAACAGAAGTGCGTCAGTGCAGCCGAACCAAGGACCAAGAAATGAAAGTGCGGTTAGTATTCCATTCTAAGCATTCATTGAGGTTACTTTTGAAAATCACCTCATGCTTTCAAAAAATTGTTGCGTTTCTAGCCAGCAACGCCTATTCGTGGCATGGGGGGTCAACTATCAATGTCTGTTGGAAGTAGTAGCAATTCATCCCTTGAATGGCCAGTCGATCGCCTTGCATCTGCCGCACAATTCGCTGCATGCGACACGGATTCTGACGGTTTAGTGAATGGGAATGACGTGAAACATGTGCTACTCGGATCCGGTGTGTTTTTGCTGTTATAATAGTGTCCCAGACGAAAGATGTCTTTTCTTCTCTTGACGTGTTTGGCAATTAAATGAATAAGAGTTGTAGACATACGTGTAATTGCTACTTTAGCTGACGCATGTTGCATAGGGTGCGCGCCATCGCAGTCTATATTGTAGTATGACAATCACTGCTTCGATTCTCTTTTCCAGCATTTAATAGCAATGACTTCTTTCAGGGTTACCGCAACAGGCACTTGCACACATATGGGCGCTTTGTGACATCAACCGCACTGGCAAGCTTAATCAGGAGCAGTTCGCACTCATGTGTGTTTTCGATTTTACAAACGGAAATTTTAAATATCGTAATCAAACATTGTTTCAGCATCCATTTGGTGAACATGAGAAAGCGCGGCGAAGAGTTGCCTACAACGTTGCCACAGTTCCTGATACCGCCATCACTCCGAGTGCTTACAGTTACCGTGAGTAAACAGTCTGGTTGTTTATCTGCTTCTTTTCCCATCTTCAATAATTTGATTAAATAGTGATGTTAGATGGGGTTGGTCTGTAGATCTCTTAGATAGGCCATATTTCTAAGCACTTCTCTACTCTTTAAGGAGAATGAACATCACGTCACCGCGGATAGCAATGCAGCCGCTACAGAACATGTCAGTGGTAGTGATTCGGGAGAGATGCGTCGCCTTGCAGAGGAAATGGAGAAACTCCTTGTCGATCGCAGGTTTGCTCTTTTGTTTTATATGGACCTACATCAAAGAATATTCTCCAATTTTCAACCATTACAGAGAAGCAGATGCTCAAGTGTCTCAACTTGAGGCTGATATGAAAGTGAAAGACAGCCAGATTAAAAACCTTCAAGTATGTCATACGACTTATTGATGGAGCCAAACTTTTTTGCTTATATTCTGAATATTAGATGTATTTAGGTTGAACTTCGTACGCTTGAAGTGACCGTTAAGCAGCTAGAGCGACAAAAAACCGAAGCAGGACGTCGCTTGGGCGATTTAGATGAACAGATTAGACAGCTAGAAGCGGCAGCCCTAGCGCAAGCAAAAAAAGCGGAAGAAGCCCAGACCAGGCTTAACCAATTGGTGGAGGACACGCAGAAGGACGCTGCTCATGCTGAGGTGCTTAATCTGTGGAATTTCGTTGAAAATGTGGTGTGGAAGAGGCCTGTGGTCAAACAATAAGTTATTATCTTTTTTTGTGAGCAGTTGCTTGAGTTGCTTCAGCTAGTTTAATGTAGTAAGGCCACTCATAACATCACCAAATATTGAGCAAAGATGGGAGGGATAAAGTGACTAGCAATCATCATGGTGTAATTACAGGCTGATCTACAAGAAATTGCGCAACTGAAGGCCGAACTAGCGCAGCTCGAAGTAGAGCGGCTCAATCTAACGAGTCAATTGAGTCGTGAGCAGAAGGGAATGGAAACAGCAGTAGATAGAATCACTGAGGTTTGTGACATTCGTACTTTGTATTCTACTGCATTGAGCAGTTGTTAGGAATACATCAATGCTTTTTTTTTTGCTTAAACTTCTACGATATCGAAGACGTCTTGCACACAATTCTATTTATTTTTTCGGGATACTGAAGTTGTTAGGGATTTATAGGGACAGTTGTACTTTGTTGTTGATTTTTCTTTTCGCAAATGACTGCTTAGTGCCTTTCNTATGAAGAATGTGATTATTGTCTTTGACGCTTCCTGGCAAAGTGAATCGTTGAGAATTTTGAGTGGAATTCATGAGCTTTTCGCCCCTCCTTTATCGATCCTGCTTTGGAGCTTCTCCTTGAAGCTATCAGTGCACCCAGCGCTCCCTGCTTAGAAGGAAAAAAATTCCAACTTCAAACCCTTTACGTCTGGACCGAGGAATAATACATAGTACATGTTAGAGTTATTTGTTGAAATTTTGGTGGTTTAGCAAATAGCGTTGCATTTTTACTAGAAGCACACTCTGGAAGCCTGCATATATGATCTGTCAATGATACATTTCTTTCTTGTTCAGTCGATGAACTTTATTCGTTGTTGTTTACTGAATCCATATTCTTTTTCTTCTTATAATCCACTGCTATGATTGAATCAATAACACTTTTCGATTCGTTCAGGTAGAACGAAAAAGGCAGCGTGACGAAGCTCAACGTGTCCAACTCAATGAGGCTATCGCACATGCGGAAAACATTGTTAATGATCTGCAAACAGTTCTTAAATCGGCGGATCCAACAACCGCGTTGTCCGCAAAGTTGAATCTTTTGGAAGATATTTCTAGAAAGGATTTGGTGAGGAATCCGGCTTTCTTAATTTTTTCATTGTTATGATTAATAGTAAATGAGTAAACAAGCTGCAATACTGTGTAACTTATTATAGTGTTGCGACGGCTACATAACTTTCATGTTGTTGCTGTTGTTGTTAGTAATGCTAAAATGATTTTGCGGAACATTGCTGCTTATCCTTTTCAGTCATTTTTTTTTCACCATTTTCCAATCGGTTACATTTTACCTATAATCGTGATCAATTTGGATTCGGTGTTGAATTTCTTATACTGTTTCAGTTTAACGACGTCCCGTTTTCGGTAGCATCAACGTCGAAACAAGCCGTCCAACAACCGCCTGACCCTTTTATTGGTGTTCAGACTGGTTAGTTAGAACTCGCATATTTATGAAGGAAGTTGAATCCTAGCTTATTTGTTTGCTATAGGCAGTGTCCAACACGTGGACCCGTTCGCTCAAACAGACCCATTTGCTGCTGCTGCCGCATCAGGTAATATTCCATATGAAACTATTTTCTGCCAGTAGTGTGATATGAAGAGTAGTTGCAGGGAGCTTTGCTACCCAGTTCCCTCAAGATCCATTTGGAGGTACAGCCGCTGTGGGAGGTCCGTCTATAGGCACTGTGAGTTCCTTCCGTAGCACGCAGAATGCTACCCGTAGTCAACGACATTTCCTTCGTGAATTTGTTTCTTATTCTTCTTGAATATTCTCCATTGGTCGTGGTCTTTGAAATAGGAATAGCATACCATGTTATTTTGTCAAAGTTTTTCGTTGGCATTGACCTTAATCAGCGTATCGACGGTGGCGCTCAAAAATTCATAGGAATTCTCAATTTGATTTTCTTCAAAGACTTAAAAAAGTTCTCTTGTGTCTCTTGTGTGTAGAGACCAGAAGTGTGATATTATTTACTACTTTCCGTACAAAACCCAATCCATCTATGATGACGGTTTTAGACCGGAGTTATGCCGCCTGGGCCTTCGATAGGGGCCTCTAAGGCCCCACCTCCCCGCCCTGCGCCGCCGAAATCCAGTGCTCGTCAAACTCCTGTCAATGGAGATCCATTTGCAAACACGTAAGAACTTTGCCTTTTCATTACAATGCCACAAATGCGGCTGGTTTCTTTCAGTGATCCATTTGCCTCTGACACCACGGCAGGCACTACAACTGGAGGATTCGCTGATTTTTCAAGTTTCGGAGCTTTTTAAGCTAGTATGTGATGACATTTGATTCGTGCGGAGTGGCGGCGTCAGTGTCACTTTCGCTGTGACTGCTAGATACTCATGAGTAATGTTAACGTAACTACCAGGCTGTGGGAATATGAAAGAGTGCTGAATTGGTTTTTGTCTCCTTTTCCCAGTACCGGGCTGCATAAGTTCCTGCAACATTACACTACCGTAATGGCTTGGTACCAGTAGCTCAGGTAGTTGCCGCGTGCTTGGAAACTATGAAAGCTTTGCAGGTAGTGAACATGGTTGAGGTTGAGCGGGGGAACTGATATTGTTTTGATCAATTCTATCAACACGTTAAGCGCTCTTTCCTATTTCTTCATTCTAATGGAATGCTTTTCCACATATGTACCTACCAGTGTTATTTTTAACAAAGCCTAAAGTAATATCTTGCAATAAGTTATTAATTTATTTAGTTCTTAGGTTTGTAGTTTTGTGTAGTTCGACGGAATTCGATGATATTTGCGGCAAAATGTTGGAATAAGACATTAATTTATTCGATTTCTAAGCTGTAGCTTTGTGTAGCTTGATAAATTTTATAGATGTAATTGACTGTTTTCATGTGCACATCAGCTCAGCCAAAAGCTTGTATTCGAAAAATGCGAAGTTAATCGGAGGCGATTCGGGGTCACCTCCAAACACCACTTCACGGCTCTAAAATAGTCCGGCGAGCTCCCGCAGTCCATCCAGCCTCCTCATGAGAGCCTGCCAAACTACACATGGGAATCCATATGCTAAAAACCGTAGCGTAAATGAGCCTCATTATCCTGAAGCTGAGAGAGCGCCAATGCGGCGGCGTTTCGTAAAACCGCTTATAAGGGGCTACTAGAATCTTAGGGCCATAATAGGCCACATAAAAGGGAAGGGCAGTTGAACTGACTTTTTCGAACTTCTGTGAAATAAAGTTAACCTATCAAGTAAGCGGATCTGACGTTGCAGTCGAAGTCAGCACTAACGGGACATACATCGTAAAGTATCTCCTAAATTCTGATGGTACTACTTCCCCTTCCTCTAAACAGGGCATGGGCTCGGGATCTTCACTCACTCTGGAAACCAGGATGATGGCAGGGGTGGTATTGTGGCGAACTGCGCACCATCATATACTCATGTTTCGGGGATCGGATTTCTGCTCGACGCACAGCCAGGCCAATCAAGCCTTCCATCTCTACGTGTTCGGCTAATTGGCACCCAATTATTCAGAACGCTGAAGTGGAAACTGGTAGTGCGGAGTCTTAAATGCCAGGTTTTGTCGGTAGTCAGGAACGTAGGTCGTACTTTCATTGGATGAGCCAAGCATAAACATCTCAGTTAGCTCCACCTTTACTTCTATTACACGGCAACTCTCTATGACCTGCCACAGAAACTAAGAGAAAAAAATCACTGCCGAAAACTTTTATCGAAATGTAAACACCTTGATAGGAAAAGTTCCGTCTTGCTGCAGGTGTAAGGACGGTCTCGTGTCTAGGTGTACATCTTAAATTGGACAAAAAAAANNNNAAAAAAAAGACTGTGAAGAAATACTAATAGAAACAACTTGGAAGGCTACAAAAATAAGTTATCATAGACAAAAGAAAAGTCGTCAATGTAGGCCAATTGCTGCCACTGATAACTTGAAAAAATCTGATAAATTCGTAATAAATTGAGAAATGTGGGGTGAGTAATAACTTGTAAACCATACCATTAAAGGATATGGAATAAAAAGATAAAACACGTAGTTCACAAAAAATAATAAGACATTCAGGGGGTCCACTTAGCTGAAGGTTACATTCGAACCTGTAGGGTTAAACATTCACGCAAGAGTACTTCCACACTTTTGGCTCTGTCCTCAGCACACGTAGTTAAAAAACGGAAATTGATTTTGCGCGTTGTCAATCAATATCCATCTTTCACATACACGCGCTGAAGGGAAGATCCCAAGTGTGAGAGTAGTCTAAAACACCTCGTTAGCATGCTCTGAAGGCGAGTCTAAGAGAGCACGTCAAAGCGGCTATGGTGAACTGAGGAATAGTAGAACATGTAGACGTTTAACAATAAAAGGTTAGAAAACCCATTACTGGGCCGTAAGAAGGTCTAGAAAATGTGGGTCCTCCATTTGACATTGTAAAAACTACATAAGAGATGGGCCATAATGGCGAGTCTGAGTGGGTCCGCCGAATCCTCTTGAAGCTCTGTTGCTGTGGTGAGGGGGACGAGGAAGAACCTGCAATAAAGCAATTTTTAACATGACATAAAAAACTTTATGTATCGTGGGACCGATCGCAAGGCCTATCCCGAGCGCATTAAGAAAGCAAACTGAGCATCCGAATAGGGGCACTCATAGTGCGACGCCGAAAGTCGCAGAAGTTATGTTTTCATGTTTCTATACGTCGCCTTTTCTTAGGGTGGCAGAGCTTCCCCCCGATATCCCGCGTTTGCGGCCAATCATTTTTAGTTGTCTCGCGGATACAAACTGCAATACAGTACTGAGCCCTCCTCCCGCCAATCGATAGGACGTATTTTTCGTTGGCTGTCTGTCTTTTTCGTTTGGCTTTGAATCTTTCTGTTTGTTTGATTTAAACCTAATACAGTGCATTTTGGCTTCCGTGTGCAAAGCAAAAACTTGTTTCTTCGCTATTATCGACGAACAAGACCGCATTGAGATTGAAGGAAGTGGTCAGCAATTACAAATAGGTAAGGGATTCCCTAACTCATAGATTGCGCGCTCCAATCTGCCACCGTGTTTGTGCGATACGCCGCGGGCAAGGCGAGCGCAACGCAGTGTTCGGCGGGAGGATGCCGCACCCCTTTTCTTATCTTTTTCAAGAGAGCATTTATACTAGTCATTGAGGGCTCAACCGGCACAGCTTCATAGAGTACTTATTCCAAAATAAGTTGAAACGTATGGCTTAGGTGTTAATAAAGATCCTGCGCTGCAATCAGTGCTTACCTTGGTTTGATCTCCCATGCGAACAAGAGGACGATGTTCCATACGTCTCGATCCAGCGCGATAGTGTACACGATCCCAGCAGAACTC
Organism: Haemonchus placei; assembly: GCA_900617895.1. Classification (NCBI taxonomy): domain Eukaryota; kingdom Metazoa; phylum Nematoda; class Chromadorea; order Rhabditida; family Trichostrongylidae; genus Haemonchus; species Haemonchus placei. Next base: position 11,590 of record UZAF01017436.1, read on the forward strand.
ACAATAGTACTGCAAAGAGCACCTCGCTTGAAAACATTAAGGGATGTAGTGAAATGTTCTGAATGCTGGGTATGGGACAGGAACTACCACCTTGGTCATTGTGTGTGGCATATAGACAACATTCTTAGGAATGGCCTGTAAGCCATTTGTGGGGGCCTAGTTTTACACTCACTGGCCCATACATTAAAGGGGTTTTATTTTAGACATTCGATAAAAGAAGCAAACTGCCCGACATGCGCGTTCGCTTGGCCGTACTAATGATTTTCGTTCTTCGTCTCTGTGTATGGTACCATAGTTGCCATGATCGCCCACTTTGTTGCGTGTCTCTCTGCCAACAAAAAGGCCGAATACCTTACTACAAAAATAATATTGTATAATGCCCGACGTGTGTTTGTGTGTGGCGGTGTGTGTCAATATGTGTGTCAGTAGATGTTCGTCCACGAACTCATAACTTCATCTCCCCTGGAACTCAATTTTTTAGGAGTACAGATGGCGGGATGCAGGGCTGAACTCCCCGATAGCGGGCAAAAATGAGTGTTCGATCGGAAATTCGTAATTCCTGTTTCCTTTGACCTGGAGCGCTCGATCTCAAAAGGGGTGAAATGATTCGGATGGTGTCGGGGCTTGAGCCCGACTTTTTAAAGGGTCACATCTAGTAGGGCGTGCGGGGACCCCGGCGCGAAAGGCTTCTGCGCGTCGGCTAGAGTAGATGCGTGCTTTGACCTAAAAACATCAATGCGTCTACCTTGTCGCCGTCAAACTCAGCTGCGACTGCAACACCGTCATGCCAAGTCGAGGATACGATGCAATAAGATTAGCTTCGCAGGGATCGACTCTTGCACGGAAGTCCGAGGGCGCCGAACGGTTCCAAGTCACGTCACTCCTCAATTCGTAACGCTCTGAGTTCGAGCCTCATGACGCATAGGATACTTGGTTTCTGTCGTGATATATACTTAATGAGGTGGTCGGGTGTTCCCCTTTTTTGATATACATATCGTATTTCTGCTATTTCATTTTTTTGACGTGTCTTAGATATATAGGACTACTTCGAATACTGTACTAAAAAGGCAACATCGTAGTCGGTGCACATGCCCTGAGATGTTCCCGTTTTGAACGATGTAGTTGGGCCGTACATGGGTTACATGGGCCGTGGGACGTCGCTCGCGTATCGGGATGGTTGAGCGTTAGACTAGGATAGGGGCCGCGAGGACCAAAGCAACATCTCGCGTGGCGTGGGGCGAGAGCGAGCGCCGCATAAGTGTTCGAGGAAACCCTCACGCCGACGTCGACGCCGCTCCTAACAGCGGCGAACCCTGATGCCCACTCATAGCGGGAAGCAAGGCGTCGCCTCCGGCGCAACAGAAGGGAACACACAAAATAGTGGCACATTCGGATTCCGTTCATTCCACCCTAGCGAGCGTGACCTTCTCGACATTGTCCCTTAGCTCTAGAGCTTTCTAACTTGGAAACCTTTTTGAACTGTGCCTCTGATACAAAGAAATTCGGAAAATTCAGTCAGACACCTGCAGACAGTCAACATCTCCGCAAAAATACGGTGCATAACGTGATGAGCACTGCTTGCCTTCGCAATGGTCGCACATCTGCTCATCCATGACATATGGTTTGATTTCAACCTGAAAATCGTTTTTCTAGTTGCCTGTAGTTAATCCATGCAACTCACTACCGAATTTCAGAAAAGTGATTCACCATATTCCTTGTTACCGTTTTCTCAGGCGCTCTTCAAGGGGCTGGCTTGGTTCTGCTTTTCAAAGCACGAGTGAAAAATTAGTGGAAGAAAACGACACAAAAAGTGTCGGTACGTCGGTGGTGCTCATAAGATTCTTCAAACTAGACACTGTCACCCCATTTACGGTATGTGCCGTAGATTATGAAGGCATCGATTCCAGGCGCTTCTTCAAAGGTCAAGCTCGAATGGCGTCGAAAAAGTTATTGCTACTACTAGTAGTAATAACTTTTTCGACGCCATTTGAGCTTGGTCCCCTGCCTTTCTGGCTGTGGTGAAATAAGCAGTCATGTCAGGCTAGGTAGATTACTGGCTCGTAGTAGTGAAAAGAAAAGCTGCAATGAACGTACTCTTTTCTGTGAATCACCGTGGTGTACGTGTACGAAGCGTCCGTTGATTGCTGCAATAAATGCCTGCGTCGTAACAAACGTCACTCGTGCTGCACCTTTGGGATATTTAAGCTCAGGATCGATGTCGATTCCAACATAACACACTGGACCATAGAGACGCTCCAGACATTCAGCCAACTCACCTACAAAACCTAATTTTGCAGAGAGTCCCATGAATTGCTCCTATGTGATCACCAGTTACGCGTGGGTGAGCGTAACAGCAGGGAGAGTTTCCAAATAGAGCTCTGCATTTTTGGTTTGAGCTCCGCCTACCTGGACGCACGTCTCGCCCAATGCAAAGGTTTACCACTCTATCTTTGATAAACTCAACCCACTTTTGAACAGACGTTGTAGTAAAGTTTTTCGAACAGAAGTATGGTAACACGAGTACAGTTGAAATGATATGCGCTGAAGTGAGCAGAGCTATGATCGAAGTTCATAGTTCTGTTCGAAAAACCTTATTAAAACAGGCGGAGTGTCGTCTGGTTTAGGCATGCCTAGTAATCCTTGATCCTTGTTTTTTTCCTTGCTCACACGCTCAAAAATAAATCGACTTATGAAGTTTTTAGTTAATATCGCCCACTGTGGATATATCTTCTTCACGTCTCTGTTTCGTTTCGTTTTCGTTTTGTTTCGTTTCGACCCAATCATCATTTTTGCTCATTTATTCCTAGTGCCTAGTTCTTTCTGCAAAAATCAGAAACCTCAACTGTTGCCTTATACTCCGTTTATCCCGAACTTCAAGGCTCAGTTCACGTTAAAAGGTGGTTTCCTAGATTTTCCCTCAGGATTACTCACTGGCCCCAAGAGTAACAGAATGAGTCGAGCTAGGGCATAGTACACTGCGGTGCACAATAGATTACACTTTATAAAAAACCTAATTTTTGAGAGGAGTCGAAACTTCTAATGCCTCTGCCGCAGAATGTTATATGTGAAGGGAACCAGATAATTTTGACACGTCGATAGATGGCAGTACCTTTGAAAAATTCAGGCGGGGCAATATCGACTATTCGGCGGTGCACAATAGATTGGACGACTTGTGGTAATTGATTGATTCGACTCTTTCTTCCCTGTATCTGGAGGCTGCACATGCTTACATGTTTGCTTTTTAGGCATGCGCAGATATACGCGGCTTACGAACGAAGACCGGATTCGAATTGGCGCGTCACGTCACTTCAGAAAAAGTTACCTTCAAATTTCTAGAGAGCTCAATATTCCTAAGAGCACAGTTGCGAGTGCCGTAAAGAAGCAATGTACAAATGTTCGGAAGAAAAGCCAGGACGAAAATCAACTCTTTCTGAACGCGACAAGCGTCGGTTGATCAATATGGCATCAAACTCTACGAGAACTGCGAGGGAGTCAGCTACAGGTTGTGGGATATCGATTTCAAAGTGGGCTGTTGCTCGCTTCCCGAATCCATCGGACCATCGTAATTTATAGCTTCTCAGAAGATGAGTACGGCACCACGGCTAACACAGAGTCATCGAGAGAAAGGGCTCTTCTCTGCTAGGAATGAGATGGACAGAGATTGGACAAAGGTGTGTTTTTGAAATTTGCTTAGCTTTATGAGAAACTTGAATTTTGAGAACCACTCGTATTGGCGCGATCTACGAGGAGAACCACCACCTAAGTCCTAGAGGAACTTCGCCGCTTCTCGTTGATGGTCTGGAGAGGGTTTTAAAGCGACGGCACCGTTGGTATTCAATTCACGTCTTGTAAAATGGCAAGCCAGGACTACCAGTAACTTCTTCGGGAAACGTTGGTGCCATTCATCATAAAGAACACCAAAAGAAGCACGTCTTTATGCAAGTCAACGCTTCAATTCACGCTGCGCGGCGTACTCTATCCTATTTGCAGTCCAATACGAGGGTTGCCTTTTATATTTTGAGATTTGGCAACACTAGGGTAGCAATCTAGCAACTGACGCCACTACCGTAAAGTTTGACTATTCTGAGGTTACGTTGCAAAATTTGAGCGCGATTTGTATTGTTTACACTAAGTTATAAGATTTTGTTTAGGCCAGGTTATGGGGTTGAATCGTGAGCATTATCGCGCGATTATTTTCTACAACTTTCGTCGTGGACTAACTCAACAGCAATGCATGGATGAACTTAGTTCGATTTTTGGTGATGAAGCACCATCCAGAGCCAGTGTTTATCGATGATACAGTGAGCTCACCCGAGGTCGTAGTTCACTCGAAGAAGAATTTCGTGGAGGTCGTCCAAAATCAGTATTGTTCCGGAAACCTTTAATACTGTGCACAAACTAATATTGCAAGATCGTCATGTGACCTATCATGAGATTGGGACAACCATAGGCATTAGTGGGACCAGCACACATTCAGTATTGCATGAACATTTGACTGTAAAAAAAATGTTTTTGAAAAACTTGTCAATTTCCCAAAAAAGGGACTCGTGTCGATTGGTCGAAAGAAATGCTCGAAAAATACGATCGCGGTGCTTCGAAACACGTCTATGACATCGAGACAGGTGGTGGATCATGGATTTATGCGTATGAGCCCGAAAGGAAACAACAGTCGACCGTATGGGTATTTCAAGATGAGCCAAATCCAACAAAAGCTGTCCGCGCCCAAGCACTTCCGAGCAATTGATCTCGTGTTTCCTTGAAAAAACTAGACATGTCCCAACCGTACCACTAGGACAAGCAGAACAGTCAATTCTGAGTGGTATACCACCATTTGTTTGCCATTTGACTTCCAAAAAATCAGGAAAACCAACTGTTGAAGACGGATCACTTCTCAAAACAACTGCATTTTTGAGCACTCAGAACAACGATTTGACAGGTCATAAGCCATGTAGTTCCCGGGTGACTTCTTCGCATCCCGTACGTAAAAAATAAAGTGAGACGCCAACGTTTTTCGACACCTGAAGAAGCCGTTGATGCGATCAGAATCCATGTTTCAGAGTTACATACATACATCAGAGTGGCAGAATGCTCCGAAAATTGGTTCGAGCCCATGCAAAGGTGTATAGATCTTAATGTGGAGATTGTTGTAAGGCAGTAAAGCGGTTTTCAATAAATAGAATTTGTTTCTATTCTCAAATCTCAAAATATAAAAGGCAATCTACGTATCATTCCGTTATTGTCATGGCCAGCATGTAGCCCGGACCTATACGCCATCGAAAATATCTGGGGTGTATTGATCCGTAAAATCTATGCAATGGTAAGGTGTATGACAATGTTAAATCGTTGAGAAGAGCCATAGCTATGGAGTGAAGTCTGTCGCCTGTTCTTCTGAAGAAGCTCTGCGATTCAACGCCTGATCAAATCTTCGAGCTTATTCGGAAGAAAGGAGGTTGCACTCATTATTAGTTAATCTTACAACAGAAAACGGATTGATCGGATTTCAAGAGTTGTTCTTTTTGGCTGACTATGCATATCGTCAAATCTAATATGCACCTGCTTAAAAAGTGTGAAATTGTTGCTGAGATTTTGAAAAAGTTATGTAGTCAAATAGTTACCACGAAAATCAATCTTTTCTCCATTCTAATCTTATATTGTCAGCGGAAGCAATAAGAACTTTGGCCTCTCTCTAAAACTAGTTTTTCTATAGTAAACGATCTATTGTACAACGTAGTGTAGGGCCCCATTACCAGATCGGTCGGATGCCACGCCCATGGACCGATGATGGGTTGGACGTGTGTCGAGGTGATACAGATTGCAATATTGGCTCCAGGACTGATACACAATCAACTGCTATTTTTGGTATTGATAGCGCTTTTGTTAGCCTTCGCTCAAAAGTGAATTAAATTCAAAGGACATTTTTGCTTACTGTAGTCAGATGCTCGCACCAAGATCCACACGTAAGCAATGGCACATGTTGTATAGATCGTCCAAACATCTCTTCTTCATTTTTTTGGCCTCATTCTCGTCCAGCTCCCATTTCAATGATTTTCTCGAAGCCTTTTTCAAATTTAGAACCGATCCGCGCACTTTCTTCATCTTCGCCGCTCTACTTTCCACCCTCTCTTTCATTTTTTGTCATAATCTGGATTACATAGAATTATCGTGAACTTTACGTTCGACTCAAGCTCTCAGATGGACGGAAGCGAGCACTTCATTTACACTGGTGACTTTG
>UZAF01017436.1:18142-38319 GCA_900617895.1 Haemonchus placei
ATCCACCACAGCTTCATGGATCCGGGAGAAACCGTAACAGCCGAAAAGTACTGCCAGGAAATTGACGAAATGCATCGAAAACTCCAGCTCATGAGCTCGGCACTGTTGAATAGGAGAGGGCCAATTCTACTCCACGACAACGCTCGGCCTCACGTCGCACAACTTACCCTGAGAAAATTGATGGAGCTAGGCTATGAAGCTCTCCCGCATCCACCATATTCCCCAGACCTTGCTCCCATAGACTACCATTTCTTTAAACATCTCGACGCTTTCTCAAGGAGAAATGCTTCAAAACCCAACATTATGCTGCCGCGGCATTCGACGACTTCATCGCCTCTAGATTTCCGGACTTCTATGCGAATGGGATACTCGAACTTGTTTTTCGTTAACAAAAGTGTGTCAATAGTGATGGTTGTTATTTCGATTGATGAAGTTTCGTTCAAGCCGAGATATATGCATTTGAAGTTTGAGGCGCAAAACCGCAAGAACTTTCTTCACGACCTAATAGAAAGTGTTCTATTGCAGTACACGTTTTCAAAACTGTGGGGATTTCCACTGGTCTGACTGTTGCGTTCAGCTTTCATACAACAAAATGTCCCCAGCCTCTGAACCATGGAAAGAATCGGGACTGATGAAAATGGGTCACTCACTGTTTTCAGTAAACAATGAAATACCAACACCTTGAGAAGAGCTCTACCCAAGTATTTCATTGTTTTTGAAATTTTCCTTTCCCGAGAATCAGTTGACTCACTGGCTCGAGTGGGACGAGGTACCCCACCAATGAAGACGGTTCTGCGAGGGTCCATGATAGTACGTGGGTTTGAGATGAAGTCCATATCTGCCAATCTCCATGGTCTGACTTGCACAGGTTTATCTCGCATTGTCGGTGACGAAACGAAAAGGTAGTATCTGCAAGTTGAAATCTCAGGGGGCTTGCTTGAACCTTCTCCGTTAAACATTCTTACCTGTCATCCTCTTTGTGACACTCACTTACAAGGTACTGTACGGAGCTTTCTTCTTCAAACACAAGAAATACATAGCCGGTCATGGAACGAGCTGAAACTCAACGATTTAGAGTGGCTAGTAGCATAATTATCATCAGAGAAGGTGTTCGATCAAGAAACTCGTCTCACATCCTCTGCCAGATTCTTCATCACGAGCGCTGGTGCCATCAGGACGACGCGGCCAATCCACGAGCACGTTTCCAAAGACAGAGAAAGTCTGCCAGATTTCTTCTTAAAGTGAAAGAACAAAGATGGAGCTGGTCATTTCCTTAGAAGCAGTATTGATTACCTTCAGTAACGTCGATTGGCAAACCGCCAACAAAAACTTTCCTTGCAAAAACTTCTACATCGTTACTGAATTGCGAAGGTGTTCTCGATGGTGTGCCTAGCATCTTACGAACAGGAATAGTAGGTTTTGTCTCGACAAGGGCTCCATGCTGTGCTGAAATTAATAAGTACTGAAACTTTAATTAGGGAGGAAGAAATTGGACTTGAGCAGCATCCACCATGTTTCGATTTTATCGAAATCCTATCAATAGATCAAAGTAAACTTTACAGTAGGTTGATGTTAGGTTTACATTGCAGAGGCACTAGGGGGTTTAGCTCTTGGCTACTACGATGTTCTCATCAGTGTTACATAGAACTCGATCCGGGTTAGCAGTTTTCGCTAATTACGGGAGCATGTATGGTGGTAACGCTTCCACTGCTCCTGCAGAATTGAAGGTTTGGTCACCGGTCGTGTGTTCGATTGGAATTGTCACGGTAAAACTTCCATGAAGAAGCAGAGGCGTGTGAATTTCTGCCCGATCGGCTTGCTGCACTCGCTCCACCAGCTCCGTGTCGCAGAAATGCGAAAATGAAATAAAGTGGATGATTAGAGCGTAAAATATATGGCCGTGAGTGAATTGGTTTTAAGAGGTAACTACTACTCAAAGATTTGCTGCGTTGGAATGCGCAGAAGTCGAAATTCGTGAGAATTCGGACACAAATTGAGCAACCCAAAGAAGCATTATTCTCCACTATCATCGCAAGAAATGCGCCTCATCCTTTCCCCAACACCATCGCCTCTTCGTCACTCCTTTGAAACTTCCTTCAGATGATTTCAACAAGTATTTGCAACTTACAGCATGCATTAGGAGCCGATCCGGCACTAGATACACTTTCATTGGAGCACAAGCTGGCGTTGGTGGAAAGACAAGGCTGCGGAGCTAAATGTTCGTTGATCAGGGAATTTTTTTAACATTTTATCAGTAAGTAATCCTTACGTTTGAGAAAGACATTGCCAGTCCCAGCCAGCAGCAGAGGCAAGGTGTCTTCGGCACGGTTGTATCGTGGTGGGATGATTCCTGACGAAGAGTGGCTGTTGCAGGAGTAGCTGAAGTTATTCTGCTGAGTGATCGTTTGTGGACGTGGCAAGCCGGCAAACAGCTTTTCCGCTCCGAACATCGGATTGTAGGCCTGAAATTCTCCCACATCTCATGCAGTTGTAGAAACATTCGAACAGATTTCTTCGCACCTGTGCTGGCAGGGTGTCGTCGAGAATGCTGGTGCGACTCAGGGCTCTGTCTGGACGTGGAGATGAATCTGTTGAATACGGTGGCATTTGCAGGGTGAGGGCGGCCAACTTAAACACCTCAATTTGTGACTGATTCACAAAGCTTTCATTGCCTGTCTCTCAGTTTCGAGAATCCCCTATCCTATAGCAGTTGGAAGGAGGAATACTTCAAAGTTGTTACTTCTTTTTTAGTCGGTTTACTCTTCCTACTTATCTCACAACCCACTTCGTCTGAGGCCCTTGTCCTAATAGTTACATCCCATTCCTGGCCATTCATCCGAGTAGTACAAATAGGATGGGATGGCTATCGATAAAATACGCTTATAGCTTTAAACACAACAGTTTGCAACGAACAACAAATGTGGGTGTGTTTGTGCGGATGTGCGTGTATGCATGCGTGTCGGTGTGTTTGACCGAAAAGCCATGACTTATATTCTTTCCACCTAGAGCGTTAAAGTTTGATTGTATTACGGGTGGGCTGGACTCCGCCAACAGTGGGCGGGGCGTACGCGAATATGGTCGCCCGATCAGACACTCGGAGGTCAAATTTGGAATGGGTACGGGCGTCAGGATAAAAATGCTAAGGGAAGTACTACGACTCCTAAACAACATGAACTGAGCGCGAATCCGATCATGCTGGGCTGGGCGCTTACAAAGTGTGCTGGGGTGTGTGTGTTTAGCCGAAAGTTCTTCCGTTGCAGGGCATTCAAGTTCGGAAGCGATGCGGCTGCAGGGCAAGTCTAACATGAAAATGAGGAGAGCCTGACGTGAGTGGTGCGATCTGGCTGGTATCAAAATATACAAAAAATCAGCATTGGCTAACAAGGAAAATCTGGTAGCTTTCGTTGAGGTTTTTTCCCCCCGTCGTGTATCATCTTGATCGATTGATAAGCACCAGAAAAAATAATCGATTAACTAACCTGAGAATGCAAATCGCTCAAAGGAAGACCCATGCTAGCGGTGGCCATGTGCATTTCTGGATGATTGCCAGAGGCCTGAATCGGATACATACTGAGCATTTCAAGCGAAATGATATGGTACGAGTACGGCTAGAGGTGGCTTCAATCACAGTATAAACGGAGTATAGACGAAAGCGATCCACTCCACTTGTGTAGTTATCTCTTCTGCAAGTTCTTAACCAGCACTAGAAGCAATGGTAAAACCCTAGGCTTGGACAAGAGACTGACCCTTTCACCCATGAGACCATCTCGGTTCATGAACGTCTCACTTAAGAAGAAATAACTTGAAATCGACCAGTGAGTTTGAGGAGTAGATAAGGTTAATGTGTTCGTAATGTGTATGAAATCAACGCAATGAAGAAGTAGTTTCGAGAAGAAAATTTGTGAACAACCGATTTACAAATGAAGACGGATATCCTGTAGCAAGTTGATCGATGAAATGAGCAGAGAAACCAACTTTTATCGCCTTTTTATTTGTAGTACAAACGCGGCTAGACGTGAAGATGCCACGTCTTTGTTCAGATTTGTTTTATCTGTATGAAACAGAACAAGATGTAGGGATACCTGCAACGTAGAGGAGATGTTCAGAATGACCACTGGATGGAAGCAAAATCCTCAGAATTTCACTGGAATCTGCTCTTAACATTCTGGGATTTGCTTGAGCTCAGCTCACTTTTGATATGGAATTTCTAAAATTACTTTCGATTGCTCGAGTTGAAGAATAAAAAGGCTACCGGCGTTGGTCAATTCAGCTTGTGGGATAAGCCACCGCATTCAAATTCGAATAAGAATTGTGATCGCCTCGATTCGAATGCGTATGTGTTCTATCCAGTTAATTGGGGAAGCTAACCAACGTCTGGGAGGATAAGAGTCAGTGATTTTATCATCCCCAACAAGCCTGATGCCAATTACCTACCCTCGGATGGGCAAAGGCTTGGTTGGTTTGGAGGAGTACTCAGCCAACATTCGATCTCCGAACCACGTGTGTGTTAAACAGTGTCGGTACGAACCCTGAACTTTGAAAGCATTCCGGGCTATCGTGATAATGAACTCTTCCCCGATTAGGAATTAGTCTGATAGATAAGTAAGTTTGGTTGAAATCGTTGTTTCAGTATGCTCGTAACTTGTCATGGATTTCTCTATACAAACATCACCTTAGTTAGGCTTTAGGGTGAAACTATGTAAGCCCAAAACTGCTGGTGAACCTCCAGAGGACGTCTTTTTTCATGATTCAGTCTGCCCTGGCACGAGGCAGAACGGTGAAATGATTTGCTGGAGGTGAGGAGCACAACACCATGTTGATGTTTATACTTCGGCTGATTCCTTCTTGCGATCACAAAAAACCGTTCGCTTTCACTTCATTATTGAAGAGTCTTGGCTGGTGGCTGGTCTCAGTTGCCTATCTCATCGACTGCTAACCTTTAACAAAAAGGCGGTCGTTCCTATTAGGGAGTTATTTCCATATTACCTGAACTCGTCAGCTCGACCCAATGACATTTTTGTCGCAATAACGACACTTAACTCTCCTATATCCCGAATCTTTCCTCGACATGTTGTTGTTAAAACGATACCAGGCAAAGGACGTATTTGAGTTGACTTGTTTATTTATTCATTAACGAACCTGACCACATAAACAATAAACTCAATAAAAGCACGGGCTGCATTTTTGTCTGAATAATCTTGCTTTTATTTATCTATTTTTTCTCGAGTAATTCTTGGAACTATGAAACTCTTTCAACATACTATTTTATTGAAATATTATTTTTCTCAAAAACGGCACTACTTAAATCACCAATTCATTCATGGATTGAATAAGGGACCTCTTCTTTTTCGCCATATCAGCAATTGTGTTGAGATAATGTTCGACATGAGAACTCGGACATAAACTCCATCTATTAGTTATCGCAACAGGTGGAGAGAATCGTTGTGTGCGACAATTCAAGTCTAGAAACAATTTCAATGTTGTTCCCTTTATAGACGTTACCCTTACTTCATCTCATCTGCAAACTCATCCTTACCACTTATATTTGGCTCAGTCGCATGTCTCCATAGCCGCATCGACGTACCTCTATACAAGCTCAAACTTTTTGAACGGCCATCTAGCCCTTCGGGTCTTCCCACAACCACTTGGGTGCGATTTTAGCCGCTCTACCAATCACCTTCTCTGCTGTGAAGAAGTTTTTGGTTATGCACATTGCCTTATATAACAATCTGAATTACCACAGTTAAAGCCTGACTAAGTTCTGCGTCAAAGCTTACGAATCCCAATGTTTGTAAACGCACCAAATTTCATAGCAACTGGAATATTTTCGCTTTTGATTTTTGGTTCTTTTTGTTTTTTTTTCACGTGTCTTACAGCAGGTTCCCTTGAGAAATTTGAGATCTCTTTAGGTTACTCACTCAACTCTCGATTTCTGTATTATGGAGCTCAATGGTAAATCCTTTTGCCGTTCTTCCCTTTCGCGCTGAGGATTTCTCGTTTTCAAATTGGATCACTCTTTATACACGAGAACAATTACGTGATCGCACAAAAGGCTCCTTCTAAAAGCTCTGCTTCAGATCACTCGCTACCGCATAGGAATATGTATAAGTCCACTGGTCACAGCTCAGAACGGCTGATTGAAGAGGAACGAGCTGATAATGTGATATGCAACAGACGGCTTATCAGTGGGCACCATATGACCAGCACCCTAAACATAGTATTGTAATTATACCTCGATGAATAGCTTCCATCGACGAAAGAACTGATATCACCCACCCTAACGGTAACAAAGTCAAGACCATCGTAACGCGTGTGGAAACCACCAATCTGTCCATCAACAATGAAGTGTTTCTTGGCGGCGATCTCCTGAAGTTTTTGAAGTTCTGCACTATTCTGTTTTGCAGGAGGAATAAGGAATTATTCCTTTCAGTCAACAGGTTGTCGCTCGATGGACCATGAAACCGCCTATTTGAGCATTACACGGTACGGTCAGAAGGTCAAATTGATAGCCCGAAGCTGAGGGAATCTGGCATCGACTCCATGACAGCTGGCACGCACAGTGGCACCTTACCACTTTGAGCTCTTTTTTGGTGAAAGTGACAGGGTAGAAACGTCAGCTCAATCAAGCTCACTAGCTTTGTTAAGGTTTTTTTTCAAATGAATCTATGGGTGGAAATGTGGTGAGGTTTACCCAACTAGGTGCTCCTTCCCTTTTAAGACTCAGGTAACAAAGTTATTTTTTCTCGGCCCAGAACGTTCTCAAGCACAATGGGACCGCGAGGCCGGCTTCACTCCATTTCGACCTCTAGCACGCGATTTGTAAAAAAGCGGTGCCTTTCCCCTCTGGTAGTGGACATCCAAAATGGGTGTGTGTGCATGACGAAGCAAATGTTTTTTACCCTTTATTACTTGGGCGAAGGCTCTCTGGATACTGTAGCATAGAGCCATATTGTGCGATTTTTAGTAAGACGTGAATTTCATGCTAATGGTTCCTTAAAGGAACGGTTCGCGATAATTCAATGGGCGGGTATGTCAATGACGTGTCCGCCTCTNAGAGGCGGACACGTCATTGACATACCCGCCCATTGAATTATCGCGAACCGTGCCTTTAAGTATGAGGTAGTAGCGAAGTGGTCCCAAGTACTCACCTTCAACCCAAGCTTGCGTGAAAATCTTTGTCCCATCAAGAAATTGCATGCCATATCGACATCACCGCTGTAGAGCATTCCTGAATGGAATATAGAAAAAACAGAATTTTTGTTTTCACTCTTGGAACAGATCGATTACATTACTTTAACCAACCTTTGAGTCCTTGCCCTAGTGCATTCATAACTCGTGTGTCCATCTCACCATACTGTTTTCTGTAGGTGTTGCTGATCTCGTCACTGCAAGATTTTTTTTCGAGAAGACAAAGTGGGAAGACTTATCTTCGTTACCTGCAAATGGACCATGGCCCAACGGTAGTGGGAACCCCTATCGCTTTTCGAACGTCTGGACGATTCAAATATACAGTCACAGCAGTCTCATTCATGCATGGAACGGAAGACAACTAAAATTATCCCGTGTAGAAGTGTTCGGGAACATGAGATTCCCTACAACGAGTACCTGTGAGACATCAAGGTCTTTTCCTGTACGCTGTTTATAGTCCAACCGGAATCGTTTGGACACTTCGATACCAGGAACATTGATACAGCTGTCATACATATTGTATGGATTTATTCCACCTTCCCTGTAGATAGTACTGCTCAGTTATTGTGGTTATCAAGATAGTAACGGCCGGCTCACCATGCTGCCATTGTTGTGAGCTGTACGAATAATGAACACGAGTCTAATCCATTGAAGGAGTGGAACGGACAGCTGTCGGTATCGTTGTTGCAACACTGTGATTTGATTCTTTGCCATTTGCTGAAAAAGATAACTGAAGGTTCACAAAAGTATCGAGGCTGTTCTTTAGCTATTTTGGTCTTACAGTCGATCATTCAGACGAGTCAGTATTACGAACATATGGTCGTATAAAAACGTAAAAATGACTTGATCAGTAAGCCACTTCTGTCGGAATGAAAAACGAAGGAAGTTTCTCCTTAGCCCAACTCTTGGGTACCTAATTTACCAGTTTTCTGAGGTGGTTAGTGGTAGGTTTTCACTAGGAGATTACCGCATTTTCCTTTGTGCACACCTATGTATACATTATTTGTGAATATTCCTTCGAAGGTTCGTTTCAAAAAAGAAGCAGCTTCGTCTTGAGCAAAACTGGAATCGTTTTGACCCTTTTTGGATAGGTTTTCGTTGTGAAAACGCTAAAATCGTTCTTTGTAAGATCCTAAATTCCATCACAAACTGTCTTCATGAAGGAACCCTTGTTGGTCTTCAAATTAATGCTATTCGCGACATCTCTGATTCACAGTGTACCCACTTGTCATCAATCATTCCGTGAGCGTATTCGAAGTTGATCAGTGCGTCGGTGCCGTCATTGTCGGACACACAACCGTTGCCAATCGCGAAGCCCTGAAACGATGGTCCGGCATAGAAAGAGTATATTTCGCTAGAAAGAAGAGCCCGAGTTAACCGCTTAATTCGCAGTTGTGTGAGGGAGTAAGTGTAATACATTTACAAAACAGTCGATTTTCGAGATTTTTTCGAGATTTCCAACTGGGATCAATCTGTGACTTCCAAAGATGGCACAAGGAACCTGTCGGGTCAAAAAACGGCTTAAATTGGGGTCGCAAAGCCGGCTTAGCCAACTTGCACACCTAAAGGCGGACGAGTCTCACGGCATTGTAGAGGCTGCAGAGATTGCACCATTTGCACTGGGACAGACAATTGCACGCAGGCAGCCTACTATAGCCAACTGTACGCAATGCCACACACATTTGAATGACTCGTCCAAATGTCCTCTCATACAACGTTTGTCGTCACACTCTCATCTGACCAATAATTTGCTTTTTCCAATTCTCCCACTTTTTCACATAGGCCAATGCTCGCGTTTTCTTCGGAACTTCTGCACTATTCTGGACTATCACTTCCATTGTTCGTCTAAAACTAGTTACCCTAAAGTTCTCATGGGCTGTGCCTTCAGGAACAACAGTTCTAGGAGGTAAACTGCAGGGTATTATCTTCTTCGGATACTGGAATTTTGGATACGAGAACTGGAAGGAAGTGAAGAGACATATAATAAAACTGGAAAGCATCGTTGCAATGTTGAACCTAGTTTTATGAATATGTCTCACTTTACACAATGTAAAACACCTACTCTACACATTTACACGTACTTCACAAGCGCTCTATGTCGCTAAACCAGACATCCAGTTAGTAAACATGCAGTCTTTCATAGTGAAGCACCAACAAGTGAGAGTATATGACACGTAAGTAAACTGTAGTGGAAAGAAGGCGCCACAACTTCCGAATCGACAGACTGGGATGCAAAACCGCTTTGCACGTGAAGTTATATGTACGTTCAATCACAGTTAAGGTTCCAGTGGTTCAAGAGTGTTCGTATATGAGAGGCCCGCTCCTCCTTTTAGTGGAATATCTACGCTAGAATCGTTAGAGCCCCATTTACAACACGGCAGCCATAATTGAACGCCGGATCCTCTCGAAGATCATTTGGGGCAGTCGAAAGAGTCTCGTTACTTGTGCTAAGAACACTTTGAATTTAACAAGCCAAGTGGACTAGTGGCTTCGGGTCAGATAGTTGAGGCTTCAAAGATTTCCGTCACCTATGTACTTGGACCAGTTTGTACTTTAAGTCAATAGATTTATGTGAACCATTTTGACGGCGAGTGGAGAATGAGGCGACTTACCTTGATGTTTATAGCGAACTGGGACTGTCTATCCAGAATCGTCTGTACCAGAGTGGGCACGTAGATACCTGTAATTGCTCGGGATTTCTCAAATGGTTGTTCTATAGGAAAATAGGAAATGTGTGTTAGATCCGCACGGTATCAATTACTTAGAGACTACAGTACCTCCATAAGATTCTCCGGTTACATAAAAGTCATTTTTCAGATACTGTGGGAATTCGCCAAAGAAAGCCTTCAAAGCTTCCCAATTCTCGCTGGCAGTCTGGAAAAATATAACGAATCTACGGAGGCAATGAAAGAACCACATACGTTCGAAAAACAACTCGAGAAGAATTCTCAAAAGGCACTTGTTCCTTCTGTACAAAACTTTACTAAGTTTTATTAGAACTACCTACGTAAGTCCATGGTAACCATAAGTAAAGCCCTCATGATCACACGCTGAAAAAAAAGAGATGATGGTCTCGGTGGAGTGAGAAACCCTTATGCCCTTATGCAAGAAGCGTGATACCATTTAGAGCAACTGTTGTGTTTTCATTTTATGAAAGGCTACTGAGGGAGTTTGTTCGATACACTTACGGTATGTAGGCAAATTACGGACGCTAGGGAGAAAAGGAAGAGTAAGCTAAAGTACCTGATCGTCATCAGTTTTGACGTTTCCGTCAGTGGCAAATGAATAACCAACACCAGCAGGAGCTTCCAAAGTAAGAATCGAGGCGTTCTTATTCCATGAGTATGGGTTCACAGACAGTGTCGCTCCATCAGGATTGGCCTTAATTAAGCGATACTTTAGTTTGCCCAATTCCATTTCCAGTAAATATCAGTTGAATAAGGGAAAATGGGAAATTTCCTGCGGTTCTATTTTTCGCACCATTCAGCTAGGCGTTGAACTTACCATGAACGGCCCCCATTCGGTCAGCAGAGCAGATAGGCCGGAACATCCAGGGCCACCAGTCAACCACACAAGAACTGGATCAGTGCTAGGGTTATTCTGAGACTCAACAAACCTAAAATATGTTCAGAAAGGTGATTGGGAAAAGCATTACCTAATTTGGGAAGAGAGAGGGGCTGTATACTTGGCACCTTCCTATTGAATATTTGAAAACTGATCAGGTAGGAACACCCGATTTGGCCATAGAGTGAGCGAGCCAAAGCCAATACTCGTTGCCGTGCTTTGAAAAAATTTAGGTCCTTTCTGAGCGGTTTTGATGAGGGGTTTTTAGGAGGCATCTAAGGGTTTGATAGCGTGGACTTCATGTACTCAGTAATCCCGTTATTTTTACTCTTCAGCTATGGGAAAAACAAAAACTTTGGGGAAAGAGTTTACCAGTAATGCAGCTGATGATTCTTTGTTGGTCCGACTGTATAGTATCCAGCGTACTGCTTGAAGTTAGCAGGTGGTTGGCCGGGCAGATTGGTTATCAGAGCAGCTGGTATGCTGGAAATAAACTGTATTTTTGAGTTTATTAAGGAACAAAGGGGAAGAGGTATACCCTTGGCTGATGAAGAGAAGCAGAAACACCCTGAGCACCATTCTGTGACCAAATGAGCCAAATTGTAGTGATAACAGAACCATGATAAGGCCAGAATAGGCGCTATGGCGCTATCGTCGTTTCACACTTTTCAAGTGAGTTCGTGCGTCAATAAGTCATTGAAACCGGATGTGCCAAGAGTTGCCTCTCGGAGTTGACAATACTTTTTCCTTTTACAAAATGAGTCATTCAACTCCTTCTGAAAACCATGTAGGTATCAAATACTCACGATACACTTAAGTGGCCCCTTTAGAATAGGTTGTAAAGTTTTGCCATTCTTCAGCCATGTTCTCATCTGGTGAGTTGAACGTGCCATCAAAAAACTGATCCAGGAAGCTTCTGTCAGTTTGGCTGACCTTGGCAGGGATCCAAACCTTAGAACCCCCTTCAGTCAAATCCATTTCTGAAAAAGAAGTCAAGAACGCCTGGTTTTGATCAGCACCTTTTCTGGATGCGCCCCGCATTAACTTCCATTCAAAATCCTAAAAAATAAAAGAAGAACACCCTTGACTGGTAGTGGCGTTTGGAATGCGTAGCTTCTACAACGGATTACGGTAGCCAGCCGATGTACAAGTCAGTGTTTTATCCTCCCAAAGAGTCTTGTACAATACCGATCCGGAGGGATGTAAGGCTCGGTAGCCCTGGCGAGTATCGGTCCACACTTGATCTTCGGACCATGCTTATGCCATAGTACCTAGCTTATCACAACACCACCTCTGTCCCTATTTTGAAAGAAAACCGGTCAAACACTAATTTTTCTTGAACTCGGGGGCGAACGAACTACAGAGTCACACTACCCACAACAATGTTGTTTTTCGGCTCACCTTTTCAGCAACCGTGAAATACTTTCGATGATAAATATAGGGAATGATTTTCAAAATGAAAATGACGTCACTCCTCTCTGATCGTCATTTGTTTTTATTGCCCCTCCGAAACCATGGCGATAAAGCAACTTTATCGACGGCCCAGTCTTTCGGGTGATCACCTTCTTTGGAGGCCTAGCATGGATAGAACTGTTGATAGGTACCAGTAACGATGTTTTCGCGGAAATTCGTTTTTGAAAGAATTTCTAAACTTCATCGCAGGGACCGTGGGAGCGATCGATCTCGTTGCTTTTTATTCGCCCATAAAATGCACCCACAAAGGTGTGTCGAAAATAAGGTGAAAAGCGCGATCGTCTTCGTGGCTAAGCTCAACCTCTCCATGTGCTGCTCTATAAAGATCTTGGAGTTATTAGTGAAATAACTTTATTAAAATAACTAAACACGAAGTCTTATTGGCTGACGTTTCGGCGAATCCACTCTCTTCGCTGTCCGGAAGCATCGAATCACCTTTTGAACCTACCGACTAAACATCTCAACATCCCACGAGACCATCCAAAGTAACTCAACCTTCACACATTCCTAGGCCAATAAAAATACCGTACGTCCCTGGACCTCAGAACTTGCCCATCTGAGCAGCGGTGGAGCCGACTATAAAAAGTTCAAAACTACGGTCAGAGGCCAACCTGATAGAGCTGAGTTTGCGGGTTATGGACTCGCACTGCCTCTTCTGATTCATTTTAGCATCCTTCCTTGGTTCGGATCCCAAATGCCTCGAGGAACTTCCTTGCGTCTTTTAGCGCTTCCTGACCCCGGACTCGTCTACACTATGAGATTGTTACGTATGGTAACCCAAGGAAATGACGACTGTTACCTAGTTTCCTCATCTAAATGTTCTTCAACCCGTTGTTAAGACACTGTAGCTCAGTTGCTCAGAAACCCATCTCCACAGTTTGGCAAATGATCCTGTAGTCCACACACACACACATACCACTGACAGTGCAATCTCTCTCTCTACTGGTAGGACAGACTACAGGTTGGATGTTGCACACGTGCGACGGGAGCAAGAGATACAGAGCGAACCGCTCTACAAGTTGTAGGAAGGGATTTCTGCCATACGAAGAGTATTCACCAGCCCTCTCCGCAGACACTTGGAAGGCTCACACCAACAGAGGCGAAGGGCACTACAAATGAGAATTTCAAGTTGAGGATTCTGCTGGCAAAATAATTTTAGAAATGTGTTGTATGTCCGATCTCTAGCCAGATAGAGGCGCTGAGTTAACATCAAAGAGAAGGAGGGGATCGACTATATGAGGTATTACTAAACTGGCTGTGGAAACCGAAGCAAAACAAAATCCGCCAATTTTTTCTTGTGTAGGGTAAAGGCCAGGCTGCCATTGTACCCAATTTTAAGCTTTTCCTTACACACTTCGACCTAACTACAGCTCCACAGCGCGAATCTCAGCAAAATAGCATTTCCTGCTCACCAATCCTATCAAGGGTCTTATTTTCATTTGCTGAACGCCTTTTATACTTTTACAACGTGCGTCATTCAAGCTACAAACTGTCTCTCGTACAAACTCACGCCTACTACTGTAACCGATGTCATTTCTACGTGATTACAGACTGGTACCTGTATTTGACGTTACTCAGCGTTTATGAGCTTTTGAAAAAAAGGTTTCACATCTGTGAACTTTCAATCATATACGCTACAATTTTGGTGGTGATTTCCTGAGAGCTTCACATATGAGGGGTTTGAAGGGCTCTCGAAAACATACCGCCCCGACATCTGTGTCGGACACCATTTGTTATTGGTAAGTCACTTTCTTTACTTTTGATTTGTTTTTCGCATTTACAGATCTGTTGGATAATGCTATTTGTTTATGAGTTGATAATCTAGAGCTTGAGCAATTACAGAAAATTTACTGCTCTCTCAATTTTTGAACAACTTTTCACCAAAACAGACTTCCGAATATTTTTGTACCCTTACGGTTTTTGCAAAGTAGATTAGTTGAAGTTGAATTTTCCATGATAAAGCCAACACACTGCCGAACAATCTATCTGTTGTTTTATTCTCCTATTCATTAAGAACTTTTCCAAGGTGTAGCTTTTGGTCCAATGCTGCCTGGAATTCATGATAATTTTTTTGGTAGGCCGTTCTTTGGTGAAATTCAACAAGTTTATGAAATTCAAGAGCTTTCATTCCGATTTCATCTTCATCAATCCTTCTTTCTTTATAAGAGTTAAGAGAGGAGGAAAACTTTGTAACTAACCGGTCAAATTGGCGAGATTTGGCGATAAGGCGATAAGATTTGTTAGACTTCATAATCTTAATATGCCAGATGAAGTTTTTGCACTTTTGCTCTCTGTAATGGTTGCAAAAGATATTTTTTCATCTATTTAGTTGCACACGCTCTTAGGCCCTTCGTTCCCTTTTTTTATTAAAAAAGTCTTACGATGAATAATTCAGTGATGGCGAGCGAGAACTCGGAACTATGGAACTATTCTGTTCTGGGTGTTCTAAGTGGTTCCATGGACGTTGTTTGAAGGATCTGAAAGATTTGTGAGTGTTTCTTGTCGATTATGTCTGATTAGATTTTTGAACTAGGTTGATATGTAAGGTCTGTTTCAGCTATGGATTGAGCTTCATGGTCTGCTACGTATTCCACTGTAAAGATTGCAGTCCTACCTCAGTGGAGACATGGGTAGCCAAACAAGCAAGTCAGTTCTTTTCACATTTCGTAGATTGTGAATAGGAGTGATTCTTTAGAAATGAGCTTAAAAATAGAGAGGTATATTATCATCCTCGTAATACAAAAATTTTAGTGAGTCGTGTCCACCACAGTTTTAAATTTATTTGTAATATTCCCTGAAACATCCAATATATTGTTACGTGGAGTGTGGTTAAAACCTTCTGTTTCAGATTTCAGTCACATGTGCGTAACAGTTCTTGCTAATTTGACGGCCGAAAAGTTAAAAAAGGATGGATTCCAGAAAACAGGAGAACATATCTATTTCAAGTGAGTAAGGCTTACGCTTTCCAGATATTTGTGGTTTTCGATCGTGGGGTCATCAATTCGCTCTTGAAAGTAATAAAAGGGTGTGTCAAGCTGTACATAAATGAAAGCGCATGGTAAAGTTTAGGGAAAGCGAGGACGAGCTCGTCTAATGTGAACATGATTAGTGAAACTCTCAAACTCGATTAAAATTGCGTCTAGTGCGTTCTTACGCATTCAGTTTCTGTTGAAAATCGTTGGGTACATTAGTGCTCATTTGGTTTTTGCGATAATCTGACGAAAATTCTACGCGGATGAGTCAGTTTTTATGCTCTCTAGCCGAATGTGGTACCGATTAACCGATTCCAGATAATTGGAGGCCTGACTGATTTGAATCAGTTTCTGATGTGGAATCATTCTCCTGCTCACAATTACACTAGCAACGCTACTTGTTCCTTCTCTGACGGAGAGGACCTGTTCAATACTATCCGCCTATTACCTCTGTATTACACTTTACTCAATTGCCAAAGCTGATGGTGTTGTCCGTATTATAGATTCTGGTAATGGTAATTTGGTTGCTTGACTACATAAGCAAGATCCTATACAGTTTCGTGCAATGTCGCTGGATTCTGGCATAGGTGGTACACGTGTTTGCTTGTAAAGTCAGCAGAAAGTGAGACTTTCTAGTCTCGTCCCCGATGAGGCTTACGAACAATATACTGCCGTACCAAGCAATTATATCAGCAGGGCTCAAAAGTAGAACTTGTGATCTCTTTTATGGAGTGCATACAATGTGAAGAGGAGTGTAAAAATCATGATGAGTATATCTTGTCGTTTCTATGTTTATTTTACAATTCCAGCTTACAAAATACGATTATTCCGTATTTCGATGCCAACTGGGAGAATTTGACATCAATGCCCAGAAGGGTTAAGAACACTTGGCACACGACATTGCAAAAGACGTTAATAAAAGACGTAGAACTTTTTAAGGTACATTTTTGCCCTAAGTACACTTGCATAGTTTATAGTGTATTGAGAGTTTTAAGGTGAATCCTGAAGACGAGAATAGCTTTGCGCTCTTGGAAACGAACCTCGCCGATATCGGTCCAGTCAACGAGTTTGTAAAACAGGTAAATGGAATCGAATTCTATTCTTTCGTCTTTATGCCAATTGTTTGTTTTGGAGGATCTTGAAAATAAATCAACGTTCTTTTTTTTGCACATACTGTAAAGTTGATGTGAAGTTTGGAGATCTACGCAATATCATATATCCTCTTTTTCAAATAGATTGGTCATCGCCGTCCGCAACCGTTCTCGAAATGTGTTCAGATTGGAAAGAAGACAAGCAGTGGTGAAAAGGGTAATCTCGCTTCAACACTTGTCAGCGCTCAACATGGAACGGGTAGGACGTCCGGAGTAGACTCCGATGTGGACGGTGGTCCGAAGACCCGTGGAGCGTCAAAGAGACGTAATGTTGATAGCGCAGGCGGTGGGAAGAAACCGAAACTGTAAGTTTTCTCTTGACGATTTCATAGGCGGGTATCATTCGTTGTTATAAGTTTTTTTGAACACAGGTTTAATTACCGATGATATGGAAAAATCTTTTCTACTCGTTCTCATGGTTGAATCAAAAATTAATGCGAATTTCGAAAGAAAATCTTGTGCCTTCTCTGCTCTTTCTGCGTAATTCATAAAATAATTGCGTTTGTAGTGTTGATCTCTCCCCTACAAACTTTTGCTGCAAGTCTGTACAGGCGTTATTCAAGCTTTACTAGGAATGATATACACAGTGCTGATGAGCCACTTGTTATTACTGATCTGGCATTTTCCTCTTTCGCCGAAACCAAAGAGAACATGTGGGCGTCAACTCGCATTGCATTATACTTTTAAACCTGTGTTGTAATGTAATGCTAATTGTCACTATCAGCTGAAAAAGGGTATTCTAATGCTATTCAAGGACTGCTCCAATCAATGACAGTGATGCGTGCCGATATAGGAGCCCAGAGGCTGGTTTGGGATTCTAGCTTTGGCATACTGTCTAATTACGAAGATTTTTGAAGTTAATATTATGTGCGTAGAAGTTTGCATACTACGGAGACCTCACTTTCTGCGTACTGCGTATATGAATCGATCCGTGACTGCGACTGCACGTAGCACGCCACAATGTGAAATATAGCACGAGGGTGGGGCATTGACAACGGTATGACTTAACGAGATCGACGTCCATAAATCTATCGCATTCGTCTGCCGTTAGCAAATTGTGTAGTGGTAGGACGTGTTCGACTAGGTCTTAGCAGCCGTCGAATCGTCCGTGGTCTCAAATGACGTGTCCATAAATTGCTTTCTTACCCTCGCTATCTGATTACAGGAGGGACAGACCTTATATCAGTGATTCAGAATAGAAGCGGCCCGAATGTGGCGGTTTTCAATTTTTTTTTCTTTACCCGGCATCAGCAGCAATTAACCAATTATGACCATTGCTTAATTCTACCATCTATACGTACACAAGCGCCTAAATTCCAACCGCAAACCAAGGTATCGCGAAATACCTTCAAATTGTGTAATTCTTTGTCATTTAGAGCTACTGATTATTCGTCGTCAAAGATTGCAGCGTCGGATGGTTCAGGACCCATTGATTTTCCTTTCAATAAGGAAGGCTATCGGTATTTTCTAGTGGAAAAGGATCCCAACGTTAATGACAGGTCAGCTCTTCATTTTCTTTATACGCTAAAAGACGGCAGATCAAAAACTCTTACATAAGAAACTGTTGTTTCCGCATATTCGTCATCAAGTGTATTCTGTTTGCTAATTTTTCAGAATAAGTTTGGAGGAAGACGACGGATCAACTCCAAGGATAATCCCGCCACACTTGTACCGACTTCACTTCCAAAGGACGGTCACAATTTCCCCGAATGATAGAGCGCATGAGGTAAGTAGAATTTTCTCTCGATGAATACGCTTAATGTTCCATTTTAGTTGCGTGTATCGGACGATCAATTGACAGTAACTGGTTTCGAAGGTTATCGAGTAGCTCGCGCTACTCATTCGGTTGCTAAGGGTACATGGTACTTCGAAGTGAATTTCCTCAAACAACCAGATGACTCCCATATAAGAATAGGTTGGAGTCAACCTCTAGGTAAATCTTCCATTTCGCATTCAGTTTTGCCCGTATTGATGCACCTTTCTTCTATCAATCAGCACTTTAGCGGTCGTTCAATCTTGTATTGGATACAATAAGCTGTCATACAGTTGGCGTTCCTTGAAAGGTACAAAATTCCATGACGCCATAGGGAAAAAATATTTCCCCGGCGGATATAAGGTAAATCAATTTACTATTGCGACAATTTTCTTTGAAAATCGCTTTTGCTGTGCTTTGGACCAATTTTTTTATTCTGCTGTTCTTATTCACATTTTCAACGAAATGGATTTACTAAGGAGGGCGACATACTTGGTTGTCTAATACATCTCCCGCATGATCCTATTCATCCTGGGCCTTCCAGTCAATATCTACCTCCATCCAATAAGGTAGCTTTCTAGCTCTTTTTGTGCTAATTCAAGGTAATCTTTTTTTTTNNNTTTTTTTTTCAAACAGGACCTCCCGCTCATCAATTTCAAGCACAACTACTTCTATGAAAGTCATGATGAAGTTGCTGACGTGGTGAAAGCTTTGGAACCGTTGAAAGAGAGCAGAGTAAGTGATGAGCTTCTTTGTTGTAGTATCTGTGGTGGCGTGTTACGAGGGTTGCTGAAAAGTAAAGTTGATATTTGAAACCAGTGGTACGAGTTAGCAATAATAACGGCTGTAACTTTTGCTGCAATAGCGATGGAAAACACTCCACTATAGTTCGGATTTTCATGGTGTTAAAAAAAAGGTTGAAATCATACATGTTGACATCTTCCTTGGCCATGAAGGTACGACTTCAGTGTGATGTGTATAAAGCATTGCAATTTCCATGTGAATGAATTTCAAGAGCTGGTCGTGGTTTCTTTTTCGGAGCACTACTTAGATGATTAATGTTGCTTTTGGCAGAAATGAGCCAACGAGTAAGCGTTCCTGGTGTGCACGATCAGAAATGTGAGAAGAAAATCCTTCAAACGCAACGCTTCACTTCCAGCGTAGTTATATGCCAACAATCAAAAATTTTTCCATTTCAACTTGCTTCTTTACCGTGGAGGTTGTTCAAAACCTGCACACCATTACCCGCTAATTTCCGTGGGAAGCGGGCCTCAGATTGTTTTTCATCTGAGTCTTTGAAGCTCTTGTTCTCACGTTTGCTGTGCTGCTGCTATGTATGCCTGGCGACAGAAATGCTGGCCAGATGCATGACTGGTTTCATAACTTACTGTGTACGCTAGAACCCTCATAAACACCATATTCATTCACGTACTTATTGGATGTCAGATGCGCAGCGCTTTTCAAAACGTATAACATCTGGTCCTCGAATTGACGTTTATTTACTTCAGCATCATTTTCAGATTGAATTTTTCAAAAACGGCAAGTCGTGTGGTGTAGCCTTTACAGACATATACAGAGGATTCTACCATCCTGCAATATCAATATTCAAGAGTGAGTTCTGTATTTTGACCAGAATTACTGAAATCGATGCCTTTGTTAGATTTTAACATGAAGGGGATATTTAATGTGTTTGACAGTGGATTTTCATGTCTACATTCCTAGATGCCACAGTGAGATGCAATTTCGGGCCAAGGCTTCATCACTTACCACCTGGTGCATTACCCATGAGTGCCAGAGTAGAACAACTCTACGTGGAGCAAACCCTTAGTGATATTATATTTCTTGTTTCAAATGGGCATGTATAATTGTTTTGATCTCAACTTTTTCGGTACTACTTGTGTCTTAACCACTTGTTTGTTGTACATATTGTAGATTGTTAAGTTATTAGTTTTGTTTTGTCGTTTGACAAATAAAAGCTTTCTGCGTGCGACTCTGTGACTGGAGTGTGTTTTTCATGAATACTGAGAGATTCTTGATCAACATTCTTAACAAAGATGACAGTTTTGCTTGATTATC
>UZAF01017437.1:3543-20956 GCA_900617895.1 Haemonchus placei
AGCAAGAGCTAGCCAAATCGACCGATATCCGAACGATGGCAAGTTAATGGCATATCGGCGATCTGCTTTCTGGGAGCTTCCNAGAGTGACCAAC
The DNA here is from genome assembly GCA_900617895.1 of Haemonchus placei. Taxonomy (NCBI): domain Eukaryota; kingdom Metazoa; phylum Nematoda; class Chromadorea; order Rhabditida; family Trichostrongylidae; genus Haemonchus; species Haemonchus placei. Next base: position 3,638 of record UZAF01017437.1, read on the forward strand.
GTCGAAAGCACTTCCTCAGATGGCATCGTTCATCCATATAGACGAATTGTCTTTTCGATCGCTTCTCCCAAGAACATCAGACCAGAGCAGATTTGGGTGATTGAAGGGCAACGTCAGCCATTTTTCAATGTTACCCTCTTTCACAAAGTATAGTTTGGATATCGTGTTGGATTTAATCTCACCAGTTAGCGCAATACGATGTTTGTATCTTTTCTGGTATTACCTTCGCAGCGTCTCTTATGCCCCACTACGTAGATACATTGGAATTACTTGCTAAGACTGAGATCACGTGAATTCTTATGAAGCAATGAATTTTTCCTGACTTTTTCATCATAGCAATCTGCAAAGTAGCTCTTCGGAATTGAAAGTGGAGCTTTTGACCAGATTAACATAGGATGTCGTGAGAACTTTGCGGAATCTTCGAGTTTCTAACTTATGCGAGGATCTATAGGACAGAGTTGTATGAAAATAACATTTGAAATTTTAGAAAAGCACGCAACTGTGGGACTTGTTGGAGAAACTTCGAGAACTCGGCGATACACAGTTTTTGCAACAAGGTAAGTTCACAGTTCTTTACATTCCCCATAAACAGGTACTTTTGTCGTCACACTGTGTGTTGCCACTGCGTACAACTGGCTACAGTAAGCCGCCTGCGCGCAACGCTTGCGTAACTCGTAGCATTACACTATTCCTGTTTCTTCAGCAATCCTACCTTTTGTGTTCCTTGCAGTATTGGTTACCTCAACGGGTGCTCGATGCGAAATGCCATGTTCCTTATAAATGTTTCGAGAAACCACCTATTATATACGGCACCATTTGAAACGCATGCAGTGCACAACAGTAGCTTGTATTTTTTAACATTCGATACTATAAAGGGTATGATCCAATTAATAGAGTGAGCCTTTCATTCCCAGGGATCGATGTTTTTTTTGAAGATGGTGCAACAGGATGAAAGCACTGAATTCTCTCCATTCAATGTAAACATAGAAAAATGAGTAAATAGACACCGCAATTATTCGAAATTAAAATTGAGTGCGTGGATCTCAGGACCGTAAGGGCAGCTGACAAGAACCTATCTTTTTATTCCATGCACAGAAGGGTGACGTTTTAGTGTCAAAGAGTTGCACCTGTCAAAGTAGTTATCATTCAGACTGGTGTTTCTCCAGCGGTATGGCAGTTTCTCCAGCTAACAAAGATCTTCTACAACAAGAGAACAAGTAAGACGACAGTTTTCATGAGGTGTAAGAGCTACAGTACGTTGTTCTGTTGAACCAACTTTGTTGTTAGCATGCAAGAAATTTATCTTCCCGTTTGCTTTGAAATGAATAATATTTCCAGAGTGTCGGCAAATGGGCCATCATCTTTACCATCGAGGAATGGTAATGTTCCGATTTTGTAGTTCTCCACATTCATTCTATATAGTGATTGGTTCAGGTGATCAAAAGAAGTGGCCATGGTCAGATCCAGAGGAACCGAGCACGATGCTCTAACAGATACTTACGAGTAGCATTAATGTGTAAATTATATTTATTATCACCTTTACTTACTATACGGATGTTATGACGTTTTCTCTGTTAATCACTTGCGGTACACCTTGAATGGATCTTAACATTACACATTTGCTTCCGACCTCAAACATGACGAATCACCTCTACGTATTAAAAATTTATGCAGCTCTGACTTTCAGACACAGCTGTCCCGTCCGTGTTGATTTTTTCCAATCCATTAATTTAGAGTTTTCAAATCAATCATTTCAACTCGAGTTCGATGCGACTTGGATGGAAGTTTGTCTTTGAGTAGTTCTTTCCGGAGTACTTGTTCGAGAACTTCAAAATTTGGAATTTCGTCTACACAGGGTTCCTGCTTTCATCAAGTGGAAATCTGAAGATAGAATGGAGGCAAAGATGGAGTCGAACCTAATGCTGCGATCAACTGGCAATGACGGTGAAGGAGAGAGGAAGATCGGCGAGAATCGAGATGAAGGGTCGAGAAGCGACGCATAATGAAAACACGACAACAGCGAATATCAGGCATATGCTCATATTCTTTGTAGTTGGGCATGAAAACCTGTAACAGTAATGAATAGCTTATATCAGGAGATGAACAAGCAAAGAATGAGATAATAAAAAATCAATGATGAAGCCAGACTAATCAAAACTGCATGTACATAGAACTATGGAATTATTGGGCGAACTCTTGTGAGTATGATGCAATTAATGAGAACACCTGTACGATATAAAAGGAAGGATGCTGGCATCTTAAAATATACATATACCATGTGCTGCAGTGAATATATAATATAACAGTGAGGTCGCATTGGTGCTCCACACGAAGGCACGCTTGAACATGACATGACAGCATGCGCACGATACAAAGACGAAATCGAGAGCAAGAGCTAGCCAAATCGACCGATATCCGAACGATGACAAGTTAATGGCATATCGGCGATCTGCTTTCTGGGAGCTTCCACATACGGCTCCTAAATTAAAGATTAGTAGCGTGTAGTATGAGTGCTACATGCGTCGCTGCACGTGCTTTGTAATCTTTGCTTCAGGGCATGCTTGTTTGGGGTCATGGAGAAGTCGCGACACACACATACAAACATACACGCCTACTCATGAATCACATCATACGTACTGCGCATAAGCCCATCACGCACGGTATGCAGGCATGCAGCACACGCGTTCCACACACTAAAGACACATACTCAGCCAAGACATACGCACACTTACTCACCAGCTCACAAGCATACACACGCACATACACAAACACATAACACATATACATCAACACACATACACAATACATTAACTATGCGCATCACAGACCCACGCACACACATTCAGGAAGCTCACACACAGACACATGCACACACTCAAGTACACACATAAACACCTTGCATACCACCTCACTACACATATACCACACCAACACACGCACTTTTGGATGACAGTCTAAACATGAGTGAAGTGAGGGAACTGCAGAAATACGAACTTTGAAACCTGTAATCTACTTCCACGCTCGCTCTTCTTGAAACCTGGGCATCTTGCATAATGTTTCACATTGTTTTGCCGTACAGGTTTGTTAGGATGGAACTGTTTATTTGGCCGACTTTTCGAACAAATCGCCGTCTTCAGTGCCTGATAGCAATTTGGAGCTTCTGATCTGTGGCTTACCCGGTCAAGCGCCCATATGCGCGAGGCCAGTTGCAATAACTTCCAGAAACTTGAAGAAAAGATCTCATTTTGGTTATAGAGCTCGCATTTCTCTCGCGGATGTGCAACGCTTCCGAGATTTTTCTAGCACCGATCTCGTCTCGTAGCCTATGTTTTGCGTTTAATATCAAAATCATTGCCTTTGGATTGTACCAACATAAGTGTGCAGCCTGTGACGAAATTTGAATTGGTGAGGGGGGAGGACATTAGGCATACGTGTCAAAGAACATCTAACAGTTGAAAGGCGTGGAAGCCTCTTCACGCCACTTGGGAAACATCGATAGAAGTACATCAAGGCCGTGATATAGATATCAAATGCAAAATCCGAGGTCACGAGAATGAAATCGGTAATAGAAAGACTTGAAGCGTTGCACATCCGCGAGAGAAATCCCAAGCTGAAAAGCTAAAATTAGTGCATTGCCAACCCAGGCACATTTCTGCGATTTATTCCTTTTTGTGGGCTTTAAGAACACTGCGCAACTCTTATCCAACGACCGTCAATGGTGTCTCATTGATCCCTTGTTGTTCACAACATTGAGTGGGACGGCAACGTTGCTGGAACCACAGAAGGGTGGTTTCCCGGTTGGGATCTTTTCGTGTTCAATTTTTTGTGAGCTGTTGCAACTGGGCCAGCGCGTTTGGGCGCTCGGTCGGGTAAACCACAGATCAGGAGCTCAAGGTCCTGAAGACAACGGTTTGGTTGAAACGTCGACCAATTCATGAAGCGGTCTATATCATAACAACCTGTGCGGCAAAACAGTGTAAAACATCCTGTAATCTACTGTTGTGGATCAAGTTGACACCAATGGACTGACCCCACAATAGCAGCGCCTTAGAAGTTTGGCAATTGAATCACAGTTTTATTTTTCAATAATTCTGACCAGTCACAAAGTCAAGAAGCATCGCTCGAGAGAGTTGTGTAATCGTGGAATCGTGTAGAGCAATTCATGCGTTCTCGTTTGTCCAGGTTTCTCCCTCAGTGTTCAGCTGATCCTGGATTCAGTGATTCTGCGACTTTTGGTTCTGGAGAGCAATCTACTGAATTGCCTTCCTTAACTGTTACAATAGATGAAGTGACAGCTATCCATGTAGTTGTCTATGCTGGTGGCATGAACTTCAATTGGAAGCATTTTTCGGGTAGAACTGCCCATAATAGCACACTGTATATGTCTTGTGCTTCTATGCGTACCCAAAATAAACATTTGTTTTATGCTGCGATATATGTTAGACAAAAATTTGAATCGATCTGATTATTGCAGAAATGGAAGCTTGCATGTTCTCAGGGATCAGTATCGTCCACCGAAAGCTCCACCGCCTCCCTGAAAAGCGGCTTTGTTCAACAACTAAATAAGATAAGATCTGAGCAAGTTGATGAAGATTGACCTTTGGTTTGAAAACATCGTCATTATTGAGTCCAGCAAGCGTCTGATAGTTCGGATCGAACGTACCGACCATCTTTGGACCACCCCCTTTAGGCGGAGCAGGTGGTTTTGGAAGATTACCTCCGAATGCTGGTTTATTAAATGCCGGCTGAGGTGGGGGTCCACCCTGAATTGTAATTATTTTGTCAACACTCTGACAACTGCTGGTGTCGACTTACTTTTGGTTTGAATACGTCATCATTGTTAAGACCAGCGAGAGTTTGATAGTTGGGGTCAAACGTTGCAGCCATTTTAGGGCCGCCTGGCGGGGGCGGTGCAGGTTTTATGCCGGGTTTTCCGGCACCAGCAGCACCAACTGGTGGACCATTATCCTGAACTTTATTTATAAAAAATTCGAATTAGACTAAATGATGGACTACGACCTTTTTCTTGAAGATATCGTCGTTGTTGAGTCCGGCAAGGGTCTGGTAGTTCGGATCAAATGTGGCGGCCATTTTATTCTTATTCTGTGCTGGTGGCACAAACTGTCCTCCACCTCCCTAAGAAATTGACNTTAACCCCATCAAGTGATACTAACCTTATTCTGGAAGATATCAGCGTTGTTCAGACCTGCAAGCGTCTGGTAGTTTGGATCGAATGTGGGAACAACAACATTCTTCTGCTCCGGTGGTCGAATGTTTTCTCCAGAACCCATTCTATCCGCAGACCCCATTCTGTCCGCAGAACCCATTCTCTCCCCAGAACCCATCCCCTCTTTAGATCCAAATGGTTCTGCAGACCCGATCCCTTCTTGTGAACCTTTGTTTCCAGCTTGGTAACCCTGAAAAGAAGCATTCATAGTGAATGTGGTTAGAGGCAAATTGGTAGCAATCTTATTAGAGATATTTTTTATTTACAAAATGGTTGCTTTTTTTCGGATTCGTGCCTCATGTTCGACACCGTTAAAGAGCACGAAACGATATGACAAGGCCTGATAATATGCCGGTTCATATCGAAGAGGTTAGTCGATTAGTTGATACAAATTTCGATGTTTGTCCTGATTATCTACAAATGAGCACTCGCCTCCATAAACGCATTGGGAAACTTCTGGAATGAATCAGTGTGAATTCAAGAACTAAAAGCCGTCATGGATAAGTATTGGAAGCACGGCTCAAACCTTTTTTTCCTTATTGCAGCATAACAGAATGAACTGGGCAACGAGTAAAAGTAGAAATACCAAAGTCTGTAACACAAACAACTTCAAAAAATTTTTAGCAGTTCTACTAGTGATTGGCTACAGTCAATACTGTCAAATCCAGGCGGATTGAAGATTCTAACACTAGCTCGAGTATGAACGATTACGATGTAAAAATCTCAGGCAGTCAACCATTTTCCTTCTTATGTGAGCGAAAGCCCACCCTGAAACGTCGAAGAGGTTGTGGGCTGCGAGAAATCTCGGGAAAAGCTGTCCCGATGCCCCAAAAAGGAATCGGCGGGAAGAAGGTAATAGGGATAGGTGAAAGTATGTTGATCGGGCCTCGCAACCCCGTTACTGCGCCACTTGACGATCAGTACATAATATCCGATTTGTATCGGTTTCGCTCGCGAAGCTGGCATGGACTCTATCTTTATAGACGGTTTTCAGAGTACGAATGTTTCACCAAGGCCAGACGAAGTCATTGAGCATTCATCAATGGGAATGGCGGTAATAAGCGTCTTTGAAGATTCTTGGTGTAAAGGAAATGGTACCACGCTCAATAAATACGTTTAGCCACCATCAGAGTTTCTGCATTTGATCATTGAGCTAGCAAGAAACTACAATCAGTTTTTCATGTCTGAAAGACTATTTCTAGGAAAGACCACTCACGAGATCCAGCATGTTGGTTGAGTGGAATATCGAGATAACCAACGTCGCAGGGTCGAGTAAGGAGTGAGCTATGACCGACCTCACTACATCCTTCTTTATATATCTTACCTAAAGATATCATCCATTATTACTCATCTAGATGCACTACCAGGAGGAATAGCTACATGAGGATCACAGTTCCGCTCGCGCCATGTTAAATCTATCGCCAATATCAATGATACTGACTCGATCCCATGTGGTTCTACTTTATCCGTATACAAATTAAGTCAACCATGGCTGAACGATTCGTGCTACCTCTTGCCTATACACTTGAATTGCGAAGGCAGTCATGGTATAGGCTTACTCGCTATATGTGACATAATTTGCGACCTCATGCGAGCTTTTGTAGGCAGCACCCATTACGCACTTAAAAACCAGTCGCCGTTTCCCAGTTGAGCTCACCAAACTTCATCTCTTTTCACATTGGATCGTATAAGACAGTGTATTTCGATAATATTCCCAGGTGACAGTGTAAAGCAAGCATACATCAAGACTGTCGGTAGCTTAAAGGAGGACTCCGGATAACAAATTTCAGTTTCAGTTATGCCGTGAAACAGCTAAGTAACGTAAAATCGAAAAGCATCATGTTGATGTTCGCGAATGTCCTTGGGACACTGGCATAAAAGGCGAGGAGAGAAAGCTGCGGCACGCATTCAGGCGGTTAACTTGCTCCTATTTCATCGTATTCCTTTACATAGTGTGAACCCACCCATGCTAACCCACCCAAAGTATAGTACCCCAGTGTAAACCTTGCCTCTTATACCCACAAATATGACCGCTGAGTATATATGCATATTTATAATGCACATATATACATATTTAATGTAGTTGCAACGTGGTATAGTGGCAAACAGCGCACTCCACATATGCATGGTCACGGGTTCAAATCCCGGACGATGCGTCCGTTCAGCCCAACCAAGCCCACATCTCTCCGGGTTCGTTATTGACACCAGAGTTGTTTAGGAGGTTGAAAGCACTGACTCGTTCATCGGCTGGCCACCACAATTCATTGCATAGGCCACATACGCATTCAATAATACATTACGATTTTGAATGAAAGTCATGCGCGGGCGCCTCCCTCCTACTATTAAAACCCCAAGCCTTTATCCTTTATCCTTTGATTCATATTATAAACACCATATGTACATTTTATACTTGTACAANCATAGGCCACATACGCATTCAATAATACACTACGATTTTGAATGAAAGTCGAATGCGCGGGCGCCTCCCTCCTACTATTAAAACCCTAAGCCTTTATCCTTTATCCTTTGATTCATATTATAAACACCATACGTACATTTTATACTTGTACAATTTTAATGATACGTGCAGACGCGTTCAAGGTATGGGATCGACGACATTGGTTAGCGGCGTAGCTGCTTTAACAGCTGTGGTGGTTGTTGTTTCACTTGTGAGCGTTGTCTTTATCATCAATGATATCAACTACTTCTACGACGATGTCATTCACGAGCTCGATGATTTCAAGGTAAGCATAATTTGGAAAATTTGTTCTGCCGATAAATTGGCTTAACATTACTTTTGAGGCTATCGCTAACTCGGCCTGGCACGAAATGAAAACCGATCCCGAAGTGGCTCGTCACAAGCGAGCAGCATTTTTGGTTCGCAGAGCGGCTTACAGCACAGGTGGAACTGGAGGTGGAAGTGAATGCAACTGTGGACAACAACCGAACAACTGCCCTCCTGGCCCACCAGGACCTCCTGGAGAGGCTGGACAACCTGGTGAAGATGGAGCGCCAGGAGAACCTGGAAAGCCTGGAAACGACGGAAACTCCAATGGTGGGAACGGAGGTGGCAGCTGTATCCAATGCCCAGTTGGACCACCTGGACCACCTGGACCAGATGGAAGCGCCGGACCACCTGGGCCTGACGGAAATCCTGGAGCTCCTGGGGGTGGATCTGGACCGTCACCTCCTGGTCCTCCTGGACCACCAGGAGATGCAGGACAGCCTGGCAATGATGGTCAACCTGGAGCTCCTGGCCAACCTGGAGCACCTGGAACTAAAGGAACAGGATTGCCCGGACCTCCCGGTCCACCAGGACCTGTGGGATCACCTGGACAACCAGGTCCAAACGGAAATGCTGCTGGAGCAAGCCTTCCAGGACCACCTGGGCCACCTGGACCAAATGGAAATCCAGGGCAGCCGGGACCTGTTGGACCAGCAGGTCCTCCTGGTGAGGATGCCCCACCTGGCGAAGATGCGGAATACTGCCCATGCCCTGCACGAAGTGGTGATGGAGGCGTCACTGGCGGAGGAAGCAACTACAACAATGGAGAGAGCACCGCTGGACCATCAGGATACGCGAGATGGAGGGCCAGTCGTCGTTTCGTCGCCAAGAAACGTGCTGTGATGAGAAAGGCTGCCAAGAAAGCATGATTCCGTCTTTATTTTTGTCTACCTGGAAGCATTTTTGTCTACCATGAAGGTCAATAAAGAGATTTCCTGTCTTGTTATTTGCTGACAAGGAAAAAAAGAAGAAAAATTTGAAAAAATGAGTACTTATACTAGAAATACAACACGACACTCTGTAGGTGGTTTGGTAATGATGATCAGTTGCTTCGAATTAAGTTCAGCACAGTACATGAGAATTCATCTGCACCCATTTCTTTGACAGAACCTCAAAGCCTATTATTTTTTTCACTACACAACGCCATTTCGCATATGGGTTCCTAGCAAAGGAGACTCCACAGAAACAGGTAAATAGGTAGCCCACGCTTGGATGTGATCAAGAACTTTTGAAGGCATCGCTCTGCCGGATGCTAGTCAGCAAACTTATGGATCTGCTGATTACTAATGATGATATCAGTTTTTTCCATGCTTGTATTTGGATGGTCTCTTAATGGTTGCAAAATCAAATGGTTGCAGTGTTGCACGTTTTAGTACCATGTGAAGCCATAAGGAACCCTTGGACAACGTGCATAAATAAGTTGCGACTAAAAGTTATTTCGATGGTCGTGGTTGCGGCAGACGACGATTTATGAAAGGTGAAATTCTAAAGACTCAAGGAGCGTCTTATAAATTCGCTGTACTTCACATGGTATCATGCAGAAACTATGAATTCAGATCATAGTAGCGGTGGTAGTGTTAGCTTGGTATCCCTCGGATGCGATTATGAGTTTGAAAAACGTTATGGTTACAATAAGGGGCCAGAGATAGTGTCGTGTGCTTGCAACAATCCCCGTTGGAATGACTATAAAATCTAATTGCCGGGCACCAGCGTTTGTATTGAAGCAACTTTTTTGAAATTTCAATTTAGATCGTCGTAGCGTAAGTTGTCATATTTCGAACTGTTCTCTCATTCTACTGCTGCTCTTTGTGTGTAATATTGTTCTGAATNCCTGTTCTGTTAGAGTAGCAGTAAATAGGAAAGTAGGATAAAACCATTTATGCTAGGATCATCAGCTGGTTGGCAATCTTCAACATTTTTGGCTCACTGTAGTTAGTTCTACGCAATAACACTAAACTCCCCCTTCATGCACCTCTTGTGGTCACATCCTCGTTCAAACCCTGATTTAAGTGTTTCTTCAGAGCCTTGTATCTCTCATATCTCTCTGAATACGCTGTTTTTTTTACGATTCCTTTGTTACCTTTGCTCTATTCTGGATTGTTAAGTTCATTTATTGCCAAAAACCGGACATTATCGTAAACTGTGCCTTCGAGCCATCACTTGGAAACGTTTTACAGCTTCATCGCGTTTTTGCTAATCTTCATAGAATCGCTAATTTGCTATTCTTCTATGTCTTGCAAAAAATGCTGCCTCACTTTAGCAGCCTTCGTTGTTCGGGAACCTTGGCTATAAGACGATCAGGCATGTTTCTAGACGAAGGACTGTTGGAAAGATTCTTGTTGCATATGTATACAGGAATAAATGCTGGGATGAAGTTATCCAAATTACAGGAGAGCTATGAAAGTCTGATGAACAAAAGATTAAGCATACAAAAAATAAGCCTCGTGCCTTATAATTATCACTATCCTACTTTATATAATTCGCTAAGTGTGTCTGTTGGTGTGTCGGTGTGTTTGTGTGTTTGTGTGTGTGTGTGTCGGTGTGTGTGTTTGACCGGAAATTCATAACTCCTGTTCCCGTGGACCTAGAAAGCTCAAATTTTGTAGGAGTAAGGAGGACAGGATGGGAACACCTGTGTTAGGTGGCAGGACCAGACTCCGTTTACAGGCAGCGCGGCGTGCGCGATAGAAATTTTAGGTCGCAAATTCATAACTCCTATTCCAGTGGACCCAAAGCGTTCAAAATTGGTAGGGGTACAGGGAGCGGCATAGGAACACTTATGTCAGGTGGCAAGATCGAACTCCGCCTACAGGGGGCGGGGCATGCGCGATAGAAATTTCAGGTTGCAAATTCATAACTCATAATAATAACATAATAACAAGCGAGCAAGCGTTGCAATCCCCTTCGTTGTCAACAGTGGGACCTTTTCAATGACGGCAATGTAGGATGTGTCATGGTCGTAGGTACTCTGTGACAGGAACTGATAACAACTGATAAGAGCTGATAAGGGGCCTTAGAGAGTAAAAGGGGACTCATGATCAAACACTGACTCTTTAAAATGGTCCATTCAATAAGACGTTTAAATGCAGTGAAGCGACCGATCAAAAACATTCCTCCATAACGAAATGAGAATATTGTTCATTTCTTACCATTAAACTACGACCGTTACGCAGTAAGCTTTGTGACACAATGAAGAGCCACGATTCTTTTTTGTTTTGTGACATATCATTTGTGACTTAATTCATCTGACCGCTGATGATTTGGGAATCCAAATTAATGAAAAATCCGTGGGGAAAATGTTCCATTGATAACGACATCTGCGATAGGCGTTATTATCCATTTCTGGGTACCATTCAAGACATTGGTCGTCAATCAGTTAAGCCAGCAATCTGACAAATCTTCAAAATGAAGAGCAATGAATCGAGACTTTTAATCAGTATATAATCAATTATAACACAGAAAAAACGCTCCCAGTCCGGAGCTAATACTGAGGGTGTAGGGCTTTTAAAGAAAAAGGAGAATCCGAAGTTTTATTTACGCATAGCAAATTTTTTGCAAGAAGGAGGAGCGCTCGGCGAAGCCGGGCGAACCCGTAAGAAGGAGGGAAGCCTGGCGTTAGCCGGGCGGCCCGACTGGTTCAATTATAGGGCATGAGTCGCAGAATGGATAAAAGGGTTTCAATAGAGGAAGAAAAAATCTGTCAATATTTATAAAAATTCAAGAACAAGTCAAAAACATGACGGATGGTAAACCCAGAAAGCTCGTGACTTTGTCCTGGAGTAGTTCTGAAGTTCTGCGGCGTCAAGTGCCAGAATAGTGTTTCAGTTCTGTCACCTTCTGGTGCTTTGTCGGCAGCTTTTCATGATTTCATTACAACTTCATAGGGTGCTTATGTGATAGTAGCGAAAAACACATTCATTAAGCAGAATAAGGCCTCTTCTTTCAATAGCACTTGTTCAGCAAACATTCAGGTGCTTGGTTCGAAAATCAATTCATCTGGTCGGCTGAATTGGGACTGGAATGTAGTAGGAGTCAGCAGAGTGCACACAGCGAACCTTCATGTGCCTTACACCTTCTTGTGCGGGTATCTACAAAGAAAACACAATTAGTTTTCTATAATTCTATGAAGGATCATTCAGAATATTTCGAAAAGGGAAACAAGGGAAACGAATGGCGAAATGCATGCCTTCGCGTCTTATTTCAGAGTGAAGATAAAATGATTTGAGAGCGCTCGGAAATAATCATTCAAGGTTTGTTACCACGAAAACTGGAAAAAAGGAAAATTTTCTATTGAAGTTGTAGTGATGGTCAGTAGACAGTTACCTTGGAGAAGCGTCAAGGAGCGGTGAGCAAGGAGAGTAAGGGAAAAGGCAAGAGTACGCGAATTTTTCAATCCCCTCTTATTTAGCCCAGTAAAGCTATCCACGTCGAATATGGTTTGTTTGTGACATGTTCCTCCTCTCATCACCCGATCGATTGCAATAAGAGCACTCACCTCGATGCGGGGGTGGAATGTTAAAGGGTTGACTATGGCAGGCAGAAGCTTGAAACAATCCACTGAAACAATTTTCGGAAGAGGAATTAGAAAATATAGATCTGTGACCAATGAAATAGTCATCAAATTAGGAAATGAAGATTTCTGATCAATCGGTTCTAAAGAATACTAATGTCAGTCTCAATACGAAAGGGTAAAACGGACAAATAACATAATTATACCTTGACGCTAATAAGAAATCGAAAAATTAGAGCTTGAAATTGAAATTAGAATTATCAACCCGTTCAGTCCAATTACAAAAACTAAGGCTGATGTGAAATATCATGAGACAAGCTGGACACAGCTTGACAACAATCAAATTGTAGTTACGAGTGGTCATCAGAGCTTGCTTGGCTTAGAACCATATCAAATATAATTTGTAATATCACCTTCAAGTGCTGAAGATAAACACCAGGGAGTGGAACGATTCCTGAGAACTTTTGCGGCAGCACATATAGGAGTTCCTTCACGAATTCCCGGCTAAAGTCCTCAGTTCCACAAAGCATGAGCTCCTTTTTAAGGTGGATTTTGTGTAGTGGCAAATGGCGCATTATCACGCACGCATGGTCACGAGTTCAAATCACGGATCAGTATTCGTTTAGGTCAACCAAGCCTTTCATCCCTACGGGGTCAGCTATTGGCACCAGACTTGTTTGGAAGGATAAACACAGCTTGCTACTCGGCTGGCCACCGTAAGTCATTATATAGGCCACGTACGCATTAAATACGCCACTACATTTTGAATGAAAGTTGTATGCGTGTGCGCTTCACTGTGACGGGATTTATTGACTTCCAAGACTTTATCCTTTTATTTACGAAAACATTATATGTACGTTTTATACTTGCATTAGTGTAAGCAAACGTGCTTAAGGTATGGGATCGACGACACTGATTAGCGGCGTGGCTGTTTTAACAGCTGTGATGGTTGTGGTTTCACATATGAGTGTTGTTCATATCATCAATGATATCAACTATTATACTTCTACGACGCTACCATTCACAAGCTTGATGATTTCAAAGTAAGCATGATTTGGGAAATTTGTTCTGCCGATAAGTTAGCCTAACATTACTTCTGAAGGTTTTCGCTAACTCAGCCTGGCATGAGATCAAGACCGATCCTGAAATGGCTCGTCACAAGCGACCAGCATTTTTGGCTGAAGTGAATGCAACTGTGAACAACAGCCGAACGATTACCTTGCCAGTCCGCCGGGACCTCTTGGGGAGGCATGGTTGAAAAACAATTTTGAACATTCTTGGCTCATTGTAGTTAGCTGTACGTATGACACATTCCTCCCCTTCCATGCGTCTTTGCGACGAATCCTGATTTTAACATTTTTCGGAGCCCTGTTTCTCTCATGCCTCTCTGAATACGCTGTTTTTCACGTTTTCTTTGTTACCTTTGCACTATTCTGGATTGTTAGTTCCATTTACCGCCGAAAACCGGACATTGTCTTAAACTGTGCCTTCGAGCCATCAGTTGGAAACGGTTCACAGTTTCATCGCATTTTCGTGGACCTTCATAGAACGTCATGTTTTGCAAAAAAATTTTGCCTCACTTTAGCAGCCATCATTATTCGGAAACGTTAGCTATATCAATCAGGCGTGTTTTTTGATGGATGATTGCTGGAAAAGGGTCTTTTTGCATATGTATGCAGGAGTAAATGCTGTGATGAAGTTATACCAATTATAGGAGAGCTAGGGAAGTCTGATGGACAAAAGGTTAAGCATACAACGAACAAGCCTCGTGTCTTATAATTATCACCGTCTCTCTGCGGGGCATGAGTCGCCGGAATGATAGAGTTTCAGTGGAGGGACAAAAAATCAGTCAGGATCATTAATATTCATGAAAATTCAAGAAAAATCAGTAACATGATGGATGGTGAACCCAGAAAGGTCATATCTTTGTCCTGAAGTATCTATAAAATCTTGTTGCGTCACGTACCAGATTGAAACAAAGTCAGAGTTTCAAATCTGTCACCTGCTGCTTTACCGGCAACTTTTCATGATTTTATTACAATTTTATAGGGTAGTTATGTGATAGTAGCGAAATACACATTCGTTTATCAGAAAGATGTCTCTCTTCTCGATAGCACTTGTTCAGCAAGCATCCAGATGTCGTTAGTCAATTCATCTGGTAGGCCGAGTTGGGATCGGAATGTTGTAGTAGGTGTAAGCAACGTGCGCACAACGAGCCCTTGGTTGCCTTACACCTTCTTGAGCTGGTACTTACGAAGGAAGTAGGAATAGTTTTCTATAATTTCGTGAAGGATCATTTGGAATATAGCTTATAATAAGGAAACAAGGGAAGTGAAAGACGAAATCCATGCCTCCGCGTTCGATTCCAGAGTGAAGATGAAATGATCAAATGAACACATAGAATTAATCACACAAGATTTCCTTCCGCGAAAACTGAAAAAGAAGAAAATTTTTGATCAAGTCCTAGTGATGGTGGGTAAGTTTCTTCATGTCAAATGTGGCTTGTTCGTGACGTGTTCCTACTCTCAGCACCGGAAGAATGGTGTCGAAAATTGCAACTAGAGCACTCACCTCGACGCGGGGGTGGTATGTTAAAGTGCTGAGTATGGCAGTGTAGCTTGAAACAATTCACTGGAAACAGTTTTCGACATTCTTTTGAGCATAAAAACACAATAACAGGAAATCCGACTGGTGGTAGATTCATGGAGATGTAAAAAACTACTTGATAAAGCATGAGAAATTCAGTACACAAATGAAAACCATACTGCTTGATGAGGAGCGTCATTTCTGGAATCTGAAAAATGATTGAATTGAGTGTAGTGGCAGAGGGCGCACTGTCACAAACACATGACAGGATTCGAATCCTGATTTCGAGCAGACCGATCCTTCTAGGCCAACCAGGCCTTCCGTCCCTCCGAGGTCATTTAATTGGTACCAAACCCGTGTGCGAGGATGAAAAGCACTGCCTTGCTTAGCGACTAGCAGCCACAAGTCATTGTAGAGGCCACGCACGCATTCAACACTTTGCTACAATTCCAAATGGATGTCGAATGCCTTGGCGCTCCTTCGGACGGGACTGATCAAAGCAGAAAGGCTTTGTCCTTCATCTCTAAATTATGGGTGAAAGGCGTGTTGTACATAGCTAAGCTTCCCAAGTAGACATCACTGTTTAGCTGTAATTGTGCGCATTACTGTAGATAATACAAATATAACGCGAATATGACATCCAGTATGTGTAATGAGAAACATCTTAATAGCACGGGTTCCAGTTAAATTGTAAGGCTGTGATTATATACGACGACGGTTTTCTGTATTTTCTAGCTCTGTATTGTTTCCATATATGGCACACTTTATGTCCATAATAAATAAATAAATAAAATGCAAATGCGTTGAAGAGCTCACAACATTCACTTCAATGGCACTGGCATTCAATGGTATTTCAAATGTTAATCTTTTGAATCGCATGTAATAGCAAATCGATGGCGAAACAAACAAGAAATCAGAAGAAATGCTGCAATGTGAAGTGGCCGTCAAGACTGGTTTTTGAGCATTTCTTATCTGAACCGCTTTTTGTCCAGACGATGCCTCATGTGGCTTTTTCATTGACCGAAGATATTTTCTCCAGTAAAAGGATGAAATGTGTTCCGGAAGGTGAAACTTGGGTCAAGAGGAGGTTGGATGGTTGTATGCTCTAGTCTCCATAAAATCCTACATTATATAATTCGCTAATCTGTGTGTTTGCGTGTTTGTGTGTGTGTGTGCGTCGGTGTATCTCCGACCGGAAATTCTTTACTCCTGTCCCCGTGGACCTAGAGTGTTCAAATTTGGTAGGAGTACGGGGGGGGGCAGGACGGGAACACTTATGGTGGGTGGCAGGACCGGACCCCGTCCACAGGGGGCGTGGCGTGCGCGATAAAAATTCTGGGCCGCAAATTCAAAACTCCTGTCCACATGAACCTAGAGCGTTCAAACTTGGTAGGAAAACATAAGGCAGGATGGGAGGGAACACTGGATCGGACCCCGACTAGAGAAGGCGAGGTTTGCACCCAAATTTTCAGTTTGGCTCTAGGGCGTTCAAACTTGGTAGGAGGCAGGCCGCAGTATGGGAACACTTATGGTGAGTAGTAGGGCCGGACTCTGCCCCCGAGGGACGGGGCTCCCGCGAAATAAGTGTCTGAGTGTAACCCATAATTCCTGATCCCGTGGAATGGAGAGCAAAATCAATAGGAGAAGGGAGGATGGGAACACTGACAACAAGCCTCAGAAAAGAAAATCCACTCACCAATTGAATTCTAGCGCCACTGTTGTTTTCGAACCATCTTTGAGCTTTTGTTGGCTTTCATTCGACAAGAAGGGCAAGTGGTGTAATAGGGAGCGATTATAAGGAGATGCAATTTAATATCACTTTTTGCTATTAGATTACGACCGCTACCCAGCAAAGTTCGCGAATGAGTCAAAAATCACGGTTTTTCTCTGCTCTGATATCACTCTTAGCAAAAATTATGCAACCGCTAATAATGTTGGATTCGCAATTGATAATGTTTCCGTAGGAAAGGAGCTACATTTCCAAAGACATTGGATAGCCTATACTCTCGCTCAGCAATAGCAAAATGACCTAGGAAAAAGGGGAAAGAATTTCATTAATTTGGTGTTTTCAGTACCTTGCCTCAAGAAGGATAAGGTTCGGTGTTAGCTGGGCGCCGACTGGTACTTTTATATAAAACGAGCTAATGTCTTTTTGTTTGTGTTTGTGTGCGTTATATATATATATATACATATATATATAGCGTGTCGTTG
>UZAF01017437.1:21287-31379 GCA_900617895.1 Haemonchus placei
GTAGGGTGTGCGCACAAATCTGTGCTTGAAGGGAAATTCATAACTTTCGCTTCCCAAGATCTGCAGATTTCGAATTTAGTATGAATACAAGTAGCAGGATGTGAGCAGTAATGGTTGGTGACAGGACGCGACTTCACCCGCTGAGGGCGATGCATGCATGAAAGTTGTAATCTGTAGCTGAGACGTCGATACACCGACACACTTCGTGAGCAGCCTGCCGCCATGAGCGAGATCCTGAACAAGTTCCGCGTGTTCCAGTAACACGGTTCATTTCCTTTTAGTCTAACTTGACTGTGTGTGCAGGGGGTCTGAATTACTAGTAATATCTCAACACATAATTGTATATCAATGTATATGTATATGTATCAATGTATAAACTTCAATAGCTTTTTGGGCACACTTCAAGGGTTTCGCGCAAGTCACTACAAGCAGGAAACGTTAGACAGTTGTTGAGAGCAGCTCTAGCCTATTGTTGTGGCATCGTTCATAGAGAGCGTAGTATTTCACCTCTCTTCATGAATCTTATATATCTATTATACAAACATTATTCAGGGTTTACCATGTAAAAAACGCAGAGGAGAAGGCCTTGCTTCAGTATCGAATTCTCGGCTTTGTCCGTTGCTCCGAAGGTCACACGCAATCTACGTCGCATAGATCGTAATTTTTTGAAAGCTGCTATATAGAATATGCATGAACAAAGAGGCAGAGCAGCAAAGAACCAGTCCATCGGCTGCAATAAATCATTTGATAAGAAAATCAAAGTTCGGTTCTTTAAAGTCGTTTAACACTACAATTTTAATATATTTGTATTTTTATTCTACTTCTATATCGAGTTGCGTATCCACTCATTCAATCGCCAATTGCAAATCTCCTCCTGTACCGGCTTTGGATTGTGACATTGAAGTGATGGAACATTGGCAAGTTTATGCTTATAATTCAAAAGCAAAGCCACGCAAATAAGTTTGGAGGAACTCCGAAAGCGGACGCAAAAGGGTTCCAAAAGAGCAGCGTTCCTATCTCCATAACGAACTGAGCTATTACTTGACCTACTGTCTATTACGAGTTCCTACAGACACTATGTCATAGCAACTGCGTCAAACATCTGCGCTGTTATCGAGAATAATTTTATACACTATTCGATGCTGTCTGGATGGTGCAAGTGTCGTCTGTCGCGTTCATCGAGTGTGGTTGAGAGGGACCGAAAAGTTGCTCAGAAGATGGGCATGTGTGTCAGATAAAAATGGTGATTATCGTGTCAGCTAAAGGTTTTACCTAATGGAGCAAATTAAAATTCAAAGATCTGCGTTAAATTTTGTAAGATTGATTCCAACCAAACAGTTGTATTGTCCACATAATTGGGTAGGAAATTGAAGTTTGCTATTCTAATTGGGTACGTCTGAAGGCTTCTGAATATTTTGAAAGAGAGCTATAAGGAACTCAATTTGAAATGCTCACCGAAAAAACTTGAACAACAGCAAGGAAGAAGTCGTTAGCAAGTTCAACATCAAATAGTTCTGATAATATTGATATTATACCGCTCGAAATTATTCCAGCAAATGTCGAAAAGCCTAGAAGGGTAAAGGAGCACCACAGGACATGTTTTCTGGAAGACGCCTAACTTGAGTTTTGTTTTTCTGTAACACCTCAATGTATAAACAATTTCTTCCACTGAACGCTTAACCAGAAAGTGTACGTGGCTTGATGGTGGCAAAACATCATCTATAAATGTTTACAGCCTATATCCTGCATTCCTTTCACAACATTTATTTGAATAATAAATAATTCTGATTATAATAATTGCTCGCGTTTGTTTGTTTGTACGCCAATTCGGTATTATCTGAAGATGCCCTTGCAAAATTAGGGTCAAGTTTCGGATTGGTTAAGACCAGCAGAGCACATGAGAGCTCAACGGAGCTTCGCCCACAGGGGCGAGACATGCACAGAGGTGAGCGGTGTCTTGGGTAAAACGTCTGAATCAGGTTCCAGAACAGCCCAAACGCCGGAAAAAAATGAAAGACGGTGGAGACTGGTTAGCAATGATTTGAAGGAAACGCGTCGGTGGTGGGCAGAGCGTTTTCGCAGTAGGCGACGCTTTCCACATGAGTTCATAATTTGACTCAACAAAGGCATAGGGGTCAGAAAATTAAAGGCGCAGTTCACGATAATTCTGGGTAATCCAGTTTAAGACGAAAAATGGAAGATAAAATGGAAGGCAGTGCGACGAATGCGAAGAAACTGCGTGAATCGGTGTTTCCAAAGTGAAAAGAAACTTCAAAAAATCGTTAAAAGAAGGGGCTAGACGAGAGTGAGACCGGAAAAATCAAGAAGAATGGGGCGTTCGGACGAGCTATATAATGTGTATCATTGTGTACGTGTGGATCGTGGTGCAATAGCTGGCTACGGTGAGCGAAAATTCATTCACTCATAAGCATAAATTAACAAAAAACCCTAGTAACAGCGGAATAGCCAACTTTTTTCGGACCTGGAGGTGAAAAATTAGAATAAGGATCGCAGCAGCAAAAAGAATAACGGAGAATAAAAGAATGGGAGAAAAATATCGCCTCACCACTCGGCGATCAGCTGATTGCGTGCTTAACGTCTGGTTCCTGGCGCGAATACAATCTATATCGCCTCGACACTCATCTGACGTGACATCGATCGAGCGGCGGGAAGTCCGGGCGATCCGGTAACGGAGCTCCCACTATGCCATAGCTGTCGAGTTTTGAGACTCGACAGCGTCCTTCTTGTTGTCCTTGGGGGCCACTGGGTATTCCTAGGGGGAGAGCTCAGAAACCATTTTTATCACGAACTGTGCCTTTGAAGCAACGAGCAAGGTTTCATGCGTGCTGGGCGCACATAAACTTAGCACAGCCCCGCCTACGATTGGCAGCGCGTGCGTGTGAATGGAGGCTACTTTCCAAAAAGTAAATACAACCCTGTTCAAAAACGTTCAAATGTAAGTTGAAAATTCATATTCCTTTTCAGAAACGATCTAAAATGCGGGAAAAAGCAGAGTTAATAGAAGAAATGTGAGCAAATATCTGGAGTGGGTAAGTCTCGAGCAGGGGTGGCGGGACTAACCAGGGTGGGGTAGTCTAACTACCGTTTGACTTTGAATGGAGACCCACATAAATCGATAGAGTTTTGAATGCTGGCGTATGGTTTCCCTCAAAAAGTTATGGGGACTCGAATTTAGCTCTACAGTAGTATTATTTAGGTATGCGAACTCGTCGCTTTGATAAAAACGCACACGTGGCCTAGTGGTAGTGGTCTCTCTCCATAGGCGTAAGATTGGAGTTTGATCCCCGCCAACGTCGGCATTTTTGCAAAGTGTTTTTTCCATTCAATTAAAGGCTCTCTGAATCTCTTCTGACATGTCTTCAAGTGAACGCGTTATTTCTACTTTTATTTTCTCTCGTCGCCCCTATCCAAGGAAAGTGGTTTTGCACGTTATTGTATGACTCTTTTTTTTTGAACTTCAGGGAACATTCAAGAGAAAGTTACTAGAGATGTGGAAGATGCCTGTAAGAAGCTCAACATTGATGGGAAAACTTTAAAAAATGCGTGAAGCATACATGTTGTCCACAAACTGCACAACTTGAACGTGCTGACTCACCACATCTGGTGACAAAACAGTCAATCGTCTCAAGACAGAGAGAAGAGAGGCAAATACTCGGCCGACGTGACGCAGGAACCTGGGTATTTATCAACATACCCAGCCTTGTACCAAGAGTATTTGAAAAAATTAGAAAAACAGGTGCACTGAAAGTTCGGTATACATACTTGTGATAGAACCTTGAGTATGTTGCCCCTCTGTGTCATATTAAAGTCCGCAGGGCTCAACATAGCTCTGGTTCTGATCCTCCTTAAAAGATTTTTCATGGGACTGAAGAAAAAGTCGAAATGCTGACCGAATAGTCGAATCACCGATGTAGTGCCGGCCGAGTATTTGTTCAGACTTGGGACAATTGACTGTTTTGTCACCGGATGTAGAGAATCAGCATGTACAAGGTGTGCGGTTTGTGGACAACATGTGTTTTTTTAAAAGTTTTTTCCATCAATGCTGAGCTTGTTGCAGGCATCTTAGACATCTATATGTAGTAACTTTCTGTTGAGCATTTTTTGAAGTCTAAAGCAAAAAAGAGTCATATAATTAACACTTCCCACTTTCCTTGGATAGGGACGACAGGAACGCCTAGAAGCAGAAATAAGGCGTTTACTTAAAAAATGTCAGAAAAGGTTTGGAGAGCTTTCAATGAAATGAAAAATCTTTTTGCAGAAGTGTCGACGATGGCGGCGAGCCAGTCCTCATCTTACGCCCATGAAGCAATACCACTACTGCTAGGCCACGTGGGCGCTTGGATATCGAAGCGACGAGTTCGCATACCCAATTAATACACTGTCAAGAGAGATTCGAGCCCCTAATTTTTTAAGGGAAACCGTTTTTGTTTCATCTTCCGTTTTCCATTTTTTAAGTCCCATTAAAGCAGCATTCAAAATTTCATTGATTCATCTGGGTCTCCATTCAAAGACCCACGATAAGTATACTACCTCTCCTTAATGAGTTGAAAAATTCATAACTCTGTTTTGGACTTTCCAGAATGCGGAGAAAATGGTTAGGGCAGCTAAAAAATTGTGGTTAATTTCTCGTAGGAGGAGGGATCTGCAGTGAGAACGACGTGGCTATAATCAATCATATTTCACTTTAGATGAGTATATCGAGCGGGATGCCCTCAAGACGATTGAGCGTTCAAATCAGAAGGAATTACCTTATTCTGTTAATCCAACGTTCCGCTAAATGGCTCTAGAAAATGGCGTAGTTGGACATATAATACACGCGTTAGCGTGAATAGCCCAACTGGTTATGTATATTTTATTCATAAGTAAGGCTTGCTTCTTCATGGCGTATTATCATGCGTTTTGAAAACATGCAAGTACTTCAGAATGTGGTGGCAGTTGTTAAAGGACACGTTCTTATTGGAAGCTCCGAGAAAATGCATTTTTATGTTTATTTGAGGTTGGAAAAATTTGACGAATTCACATACCATGAGCAAACTGACTTGCTAATTTTGTTCTTTTTCTACTGCTCCCCACTGCTTTTTGTTGATTTGCTGACTTTCTAATGGAGCATTACGTATGTTTTTCAAGGATCGATTCACATTTTCTTTTCTCACTTCTTTTTCAATTCCCAGTCCAAATTATCGATGCGCTCATTTTTTCTATTTAGCATTACCTTCTCTCTACTTGCCCATTACAAACGCGACTGTAGCATGCCCTTCGCGCAAAATGAAAGCGTGTGTGAGGGGCCAAAAAACATTCAGTATTGCTCCTTTGTCTCGAGTTACGGATTATCAAAAAACATACAGTGACAGACAGCAGACAAGAAATATATGGGGCCAGTCACAACCTATAAAAAAGGCCTGAACTCTTTAACTTGGCAATTAGTTTTCGCATCATCTATTATGGCCAAACGAACATCCGACAATATTGCGGCCAACAGCGCGTTGAAATTGGAAATAATTATGTGCAATGTTGAGTGCATTGATTCATTTTGCACTTTCACTGGATGGAAAAAGTGACTTTCCGTGTAATGAATTAGCCAGTAAACTGGGAGACAACAATTTTCAGCAAATAACCATAAATATGCCAATGCTGAAATTACTGAGGGAGAATAATGGCATTCGTACCTTCTGGCGAAAAACGAGGAAATAGGACCCGTCGTTAGAACCGCCAGCCTGTTCAATCCAATCAAAAAAACCAGGGTTGATGTGAAATACCACGAGACTAGCTCAATATAATTTGCTACGATTCTGATGAGAGAAACTTTCAATTCATCCGAGCTTGTATGGCTCATAATCACATCAAGAATTATAATAGCTTGGAAAGCTACACTCACGGTATTGAAGATAAGCATTAATGAGTAGAACGATTTCTGAAAACATTTGCATAATCGTTCTGCAAAATCCTTGTGCAGTTTTCGACAAAAATTGAAAAAGTTGAAAGAAAGGACTGTGTGTCCATGTGCGTTCCGTGTCCCTGTCTACGCTTTACGTTTTCATCGAAACTGGACTATCGGTGTTTTACAGATAGTTCAATTTGAAAATTTTCAAACTTGACTATCAAACCACTTACCTTACGGGGCGTATTAGTTGACCTTTTTGTGCTGATTGAAAGGCTAAAGCTCTCATATAAAAGCTCATGCGACCAATGCGAATTATTACAGTATGCAGAGAGCAGAAATTGTCGTTCTTTCGCTTGCTGACTTCGTATTACGCCCGCTGCCTAAGCTATGGTCCCGCACGAAAAGGACTTATATGTAAGCAGCTCGGCAGTTTGGTGATGAAAAGGGATACCACAAGGCAAGCCGATCGATGTCTACCCTGCCGTAATACCAGTCAACAGACATTTTTTGCCTTCTTTCCACCCTCTTCCTGTTCAGATATCCAACAACCTTCCTGTTCTTTCACCGTCCCTACTTCTGGCCTGCCTTCGAATTCCATTCGTCGATCACCACAAACACGTCTGTAGTGACTTTTCACGAACTCGAGCGAGCCTGCCCTAAGGCAACAGGTGTGAGGAGACCGCGACGCATACTGATTTCAAGTCATGCGCACGGTGGGAGCCTGTGGAAGGTTATTACGCAGCTCGGCGCCAAATGTTTGTCAGCTCTTCCGCCATCGATCAGCATTATCGCGTATCGCTTATAGCACAATATGATATTTACAGACACGCCAGTAACCTAGTCTTCGAGTATTTCACATTAGAATTCAGTTCAGAGAGTTCATAGTAGATTAGTATAGTGTTATCTGACCTATAGTATGCTATTGCTCTTATTCAATTAACTTGCATTACCTCCTTCAGCACTTGCATACATTTTGGAAGTCTAGTTAGTTAAACAACGCTTGCTTCACAACACATATATCCACCATTACCCTTGAGACTTTGAGGCAACTGGTAATATAAGCTCTGAGCAACCAGGGTGTTCCTGCTCAATACATAAGGATGATTCGTGAGCTCCACGACAGCTTCACGGGAGTCATTACCAATGTGAAGAGAGGGGTCCGGTTGGAGGTACTTCTACCCAAACATTCAAGTGCCGCTCACGAGAATACCATGCGTCGTTCGGAATGGGAAGACATTGGAGTGGTCGAAGGCCGCCATTAACATCATCTCCGCTTTGCAGACGACATCTTGCTGGACAGTGCTTGTGGGAAGATTGGCATCAGGTTGAACTCAAGCAAGACGTTGGCTATGATGAATAATTTGGTACCAGATGTTCCCTTTACGCTGAAGGGAAGTAATATCTATGAATATTTTAGCTATGTGTATCCATGTCAGAAACTCGACATGATGATGAACGACCAAGCCCCGGAGCTGAGCAGAAGGAAACGCGCATCGTGGGAAGCATTTCAGAATATGAAGGAGTAGTGAAGACTACAAAGAACATCCGCCTCCGCGCTCATTTTCGACACTGCTCTCCTTTCTGCTATGACGTACGCCTCGGAGACATGGACTTTACGTAAGCAGGATGAAAACGCTGACGTCGGATTTTCAATATACAAGCAAGTGCAAAAGGGAATCTGGAGTTCCGAGCTCCATTGTCGAACAAAGGTGGGGGATGCCGTTGCTTACCCCAAGTAATCAAAGATCAGGTAGGCCGGACACGTTTTGCGATATCGTGATCTATTGGAGCTGGTACTGACAGGATCCCTCGGTATGCAAACGAACACCAGGACGGCCGCCAGCGCGATGATCAGTTTTCTTCACGAAAGCTATAAGCGAAAGAACACTGATGCTCGTGTTCTTATGACCAGGACGATACACTGAACCACTCTGGCTCGCGACAGGAACGAATGGAGACGTTATTGACGTTCGTTCGAGGAAACTGATGAACAACGGGACGATCACAGAAGGTAATCAATAATAATAAACACAATGAGATAAGGATAACAATAATAAGCATGTTGATAATAATATTGTTATTATCTCATCCCTCAAACCTTGTTTATCTTCAAAACCAAAACTATGGTTAGGGGGGGGGGGCGAGCAGCAGAGCACATACTACCCAGAAGCATTTTGTTCCCTTTTACATCCGTTTTACCAGGAGTTAAGGCAGGGAAGCCAAGGCTGAACTGACCATGTCTTCCCAGGATCGCAATCCCACATCAGCATAGAATTTATTAGTAGTTTTATCCTTTAATTCTCTGTAGTATTTGTTCAGTCGGTTATCATGAATATACCTTCAGTAGTGTGCTGCGAACAAGAGCGAGTGACATGATCAGATTGAGAAGTAATGCGATGGCGGCAACCATGGAGTGAATAACCCAATAGCTCCGCTCAAAAATATAATCTGAAAGCATTTCAGAGTCCCTTGAAACGAATTAGAACATAAGAATCTAACCCTCATAGTTGTAACAATTTCGCAAAAAATCCTCACTTGCGGTAGCGTCCATTTCCCTTTGTTTGAAAACTGTACAACTTGATAGAGCGTCTGTCCTACGTCGAATGTCAAAAAGGTCACTGTTCTGAAATTTTGTGAAATTCACAAAGCTGTAGCGCTATTAGAGAAGTGAGGAGTGCAGAAAGGATTGCCTTTGTAAGTTGTGGTTATCACGAGCGCTAATCTTGTTATTTGAAGCCAAGCAAACGAAACGTGATTCGCGTTCTAGAGGGAGGAAAGCATTTCTTGAAAGTGAGAAGAGCTTCAGACATCCTAATGACAGGTGATAAATGAAAAGTGTCCCATGCACCAATCGCAAGGAACTTCTTGTCCTACTGGATGTTCAGCTGTGACAAGTTTGATACCAAAGATTATCATGAAGAAACAACCGAGCTTCGCCTTCAGGGACCTCAGCTCAAGAGTTACAGTTCCTCCTCAGTACGTCGAGGGCGAGTAATGACTGAAGGGTGAGTTGACCGCTATTTCCGAGAGATCGCATCCTTGAATCCTGCCCCTCTGATCAGTAAGTATCGTTTTAGGAACGACTTAATTTTCACGGACAGCATAGCACAACTAATGTAAAGAGAACGTGCAGTATGAAATGCTGGTATCTGTCGATTGCCCTTCGGTTCGCTGTAATTGTGCAACTNGAGTAATGACTGAAGGGTGAGTTGACCGCTATTTCCGAGAGATCGCATCCTTGAATCCTGCCCCTCTGATCAGTAAGTACCGTTTCAGGAACGACTTAATTTTTACGGATAGCATAGCACAACTAATGTAAAGAGAACGTGCAGTATGAAATGCTGGTATCTGTCGATTGCCCTTCGGTTCGCTGTAATTGTGCAACTAGAAGAACGCTTAGAGTGACAGATTACTCGTTGATCAACTTCGACAAGAGTTCGTTGAAGCAGTCGAAGAGATATGTAGGGTCAACGTTTTGAAAGACAGAGTAAAGGTGTATTAGATTATAAGGTGAGTTCTGCCGTTTTCGCGCTCATAAAAATTCAAATTTTTAGGCTGTCAAATCAGACCAATCGACGTATTGTGCTCCTTAGGTAAACCATAAATTGCTCTTTGTGTCAGAGCGCTTTACCCGAAACTCCGCAGTTTTTGAAATGTTTAAGAATTTTTTTGAGATCTTGTAAAATGAATACAGCTGCTTTTCAAACGGTTTTACGTAGCGAGTTCAAGGTTAGTCGAGCTGCGAGGGATGCAGCCACAAACGTCACATTGCATGGGGTGGAGGCACTGCATCGGAGCGAACGATTCGTCAATGGCCCCAGAAATTCAGAGATGGAAACGTGTCATCGAAGGACAGTACTTTGTCAAGAGCCGTCGAAGAAGATCTACGTCAACCATCGAGAAAGATTGCCAAGCACATGGGCGTTTCCCACACACTGTAGTCACCTGCAACAGCTTGGAACGATATAGAAATTCAAAAAGTGGGTACCACACCAATTCAGTGAGCAGCAGCTATTAAGACGCCTGAAAATTTCAAATTCCTTGCTGAGAATGAATGATGTTGAGCCATTCGTAACGTGTGATGAAAAATGAATCGTATGAATGTTCTGCTCAGTGGGTAAGTATAGATGATCCTCCAAAAACTAATAATCCACTACTTGTTCCTTCGTCCGATAAACCATCACCGCCTA
>UZAF01017438.1:11227-29020 GCA_900617895.1 Haemonchus placei
ACACACACACACACACACACACACACAAACAAACACACACAAACACACCGACACACCAACAGACATACTTAGCGAATTATATAAAGTAGGATATCTGCTAATGCGATGCTAATTTGAAAGCATTTGTCAATATTCATTCTCAAAAAGGCTAAACTCGGTTTCCTATTCAGTGCCAAACAGTTTTCATCTTCCTAATTTAAGGAAGCGCGAATTTGACATGGTTTTCACCGGCGGCAGCGACTCCCGATTTGTGCGATAGGTATGTTCTGTGTTGTTGTTTCCTTATGTACTATGATGTTACGTTTTTGGATGTAGTGTAATGCTGCTTCCCGAAACATCGTCCTTAATTGTGCTCGTTTGTTCTTTTTCCTGAGTTTTTCAAGATATTTTTATCGCTCGAACCTTGAAATCAATGCTTTCGTCAGACTTAAAATTATAATGATTACAGCATATCGGATCCATCTCAGTACATCAGAACTAGGAAGGGCAGGCTTATCGGTAGAACGACAGAAATGACGATATCCGGCAATCTTGACTGGAAGGATAAGACATCTCTAGGTATAATGCATTTCCACGTAGAATTTCGTTGAGCCTTTTCTGCGTTAAATCTCGACAAGATGTATTTGATTTATTGCCCGTAACTCAATAATCTATTGTTTATAGTCCACATCCGTTGTTTTTACTAGCGCTACTTGATTATATGAGCATTTTCTGCGTGGGCAAGCGACATGATCAGCCAATGGTGTGGTGTTCAAGTGAATTTTTGTGGCTCTGCCCCCTTTTTCTCGCCCCATAAGAGGTATCGAATCGAATACATGATGATCTCAAACTCGAGAATTGGATGTGCTTAAGTGACGGTCTTCTCGCGCTAATGTACTCAGAAACCTGGAACGGAATTAGACGCCTAGCCAAGAAAGTCATGTTTTCTTTCAGTCTGGGGACGAAAAAGGCGTTCATAATTTGACTTTTTTTTGTTGATTGACGGCAACACCAACATTTTTCATTAGTCTATTTCAGCTTGGATATTGGGGCATTGGTATCCCTCTTATGATCAGCACACCGGCACGGCTTCATGGCCATAACTAGTATCTCAACGAAGCAGTATTTTTACGAGGTGTCCAGATATATGAAACTCTTGCTATGAAATTGACAACATTTCTAGTGTAGGAGGTGCATTGTCTTTCCACTTTGTCATTATTGTGCTGCACTATTGAATAAATATCTAGAAAATGTGTTGAGAAATAGTAACTTAGTTGTGTCTCCGCGAGATATTGTTGGAAGCGTTCATTAATCTGAATTTTTCACGAAGCTTCCCACTTATCGTTGTCAATTTATTTAGAAATTTCCTAGCAGAAATTTCTATCTTTTGTTGGTTTGATATGGAGGAATGTTTAGAACAGTAGTTTGATTGAAAACTCTTTAGGCTTATGCTTCATCGCCATCCGTTGTGATTGCTTATCCGAAGACAGCTGTCATTGCTTTTGTGGCTGGTTGTAAACACTGCATTGAACAGTCCCGGGTAATTGGTGCGGTTATTAATGAGACAGGGTCAGGTTTGCCACAATTCGGACATATCTTTCAAGTAGTAAATATATTGGCAGCGGTTAAATTTCCGTTTTTGCTCGNGTGAGTGATAAGGTCTCGAAAGGACAAGTGAAGAAAAAATTGTTTCAACTCTTTGACGACAATGTATTGTACATTTCGACGTGGTGCATTCAAAAGGCCACGCCCCCTTGCTTTCGTGTGCGAATGGCACCCACCGGTAGGTACCATTATCCCAGGAAGGAGCCCTTTCACTGGTTTGCTTAACTTAGCCGTATCTCCTGTTTAATAGAAGTATCAAGATGTTTTTTCATTCATTATAGATTATTAGGGTTTCTCAATGGACTGTCGGGGCCCGGATAATGTAGTAGGAATAAAGGTACGCAGCAGGAATTCGTTAAGCATTCGAAACCCTTGAGGATCAATTGGTGCTTTGTGTCTGCCATGCTGAGACCGGTCTTACGCTCGCAAATCAGGGCTTCTACGGTTTGCAAGGCCTCTGGGACAAATATGATAAGTAAACTATAATAAAACATTCATATGGACCGTGATGAATGTAAATACTTCAAAGTTGTTAATAAACATGAAATGATTGAGTAAGCTTTAAACGTGCAAAGAAAAACAGCCACAGTGGCACCCAACATTGGGTGCCGTTGTGATCCTTCGACGAGTTTTAATTAATTAATGTGATATTATATGTATTGTATATTATTACACATTATTATTTATTACATTGTTATACTATAATTAGTACAAATATAATATATAACTATAATCAATTAATATCATTAATGAGTTATGTAATTGCTCCTTATTAGCAACCTAATGGTTAATGTCCATCTTGCTTAGTGTTTTCGGTTTGAAGACAGATAGCGCAAATGTTTAGTGTATAATGTGGATGTGGTAACTTCTTCCCAAAAACCGCGTCGCGCTCGCCGCACTCGATCAAGTGCAGTCGCACGCTATGAAGGGAAAGCTATGAATTCCCAAAGGAATGATACGGCAATCACCGCGAAACCATTGCCGCCTGCTGTGGGGATTCGGGAAGAAGTATCGCCACCCATATAATGTAGTGGCGAAGCAGATTATGCGAGCATTCCTCAAAGTCTTTGCGTCGTACTAGAGTATGGACGTCAAATAAAAGGTTTTCGTGACACTTGGCACTTTTCTTATCAAATGCAGCATCTTTTTTTATCGAATACAGTAATAAAAAGAACAAGTTGGCGAGTAGAGTAGACCGGTCCATTATTGTTGTGGCGTATTGAATGAGAAGCTTCGAATTCCTTTCTGTGAATTAAGAGAGAGTTTAGTCATTACATTTTTTTCATCTACGAGCCTTCAGAGAGGTCGTTATGGATGACTCCAATGAAAGCAACGAAAAAGAAGCCAAGCCGAACACACCTGAAAACCCTCAGCTCATGAGGCTAAGGTCTTTGACGAAGGTTTCTGCTTCTCATACAAAAGAGTGTCGTACAATATGATCGCTGTTTTGTTTTCCGATTTCAGAAAACGAAATTGAAGACAAAGACGCCGCGTTCCAAACGGTGAGAGCTACTAGAAAAGAAGTTCGAAATATCAGCTATTGCAATTGCAGGCGATCAGTTTCACAAAGGAGTGCAAATCCTGCAGAAAAAGAGGAAAGGAAGGTCAGTAAATCTTACTTCGGCTTCAGAGAACTTATTTCTTAGGCACTACCATTTCGTGCTTTAACGTCCTCTTAATTTCTTGGGCACCACCATTTCGTGGTTTAGCGTCCCCTTACTTCGCGTTGAGTAAAACAAAGAGGAATTCCAGAGAAATTGTGCTAGATCGTTTCGGTTTATCAAGTTGTGTTGTACAGATGTTATGCTAACTTGGAAGTCCAGCTGGGTTTTCAGTGGAGTATTGAGTGTTCCGTGTTGAGTTGAACCTTTACGAATTCACGTTTAGCCCACCTACTACACATAAATTGCGTGCGACCGTAAGTTCACAAATCCTACTGCATTCGCTCCAGAGCTTCGAATTTGATAGTTGTACAGGCGGCAGGATGGGAACCCTGAAGTTAGCCACAACTGAACTCCGGCCTGAAGGACCAACAAACGAACTCCAACACAAAGGGGAAGAGAGCCTACCTCGAATCAGACGATCCGAACGGTGTTATAGATAATGATAGTGCTCTGGCTATAACTAAAAACAAATGGTCTCTACTAATCCTTCTTATATATAAAGCAGTAACTTGGTTTGTCTGTATGTCGGTATGTCGGTATGTCGGTCTGTCCGTCCGGGTTACTTTGTGATTATGATAAAGGTCGTGATATGGAAAAGTTATCCTTCTTAAATGTAAAGTAGTCACTTTGTGGGTAGGTGAATGGAGAAAGAGAGCACTGCGAAGTGAAAGGAGTAATATGGAGTGAAGAAGGGTATTTCAAACCGTGATTTCTATTGTACTGCACTGGCAGTACTTTGACACTGTTGCTTGATCGATGATGGCATGATACTATGTTTGCCTACGCAGTATTTGGAATCTGGCTACTACTCTAATTTTTCCTTCTTCATTGCCTACCCTTCTCACACCAGTCTGAAAACCGTAAAGAAACTCCCTACTACCCTACGGAGAAGTGGAACCGATCGGCTGACCCGTCGCTTTCTTTTGAATTTATTTAGCGCATGAGTGTAAACAACTTACATATTAGCTACTTGGTTGTGTTCCTGTTGAGCTCTCCTTCATCAATATTGCCCTTTCCCCTCCAGCGTTTTTGAAAAAAATATCATTTGCTCCGGTCTTAACACCGTTGATATTCAAGCTCTTTTATTTGTTAGCTTTACTGGCATAGCGACTTCTCTCTGGCTGACCAACCTGTCTGATCAACCGAAAATTTCGAATGGTACTTATTTCTGTTCTTAACTGTTGATAACACTACTATCAAAGCCCATGACCCATCCTGCCGATTTCCACATTTTGGTGGTCGGATTAATTTTGTTGCGACGGATATCTAAATGAAGGGATACCCTAGCAAGTCACAAACATCCTACTTTATATAATTCGCTAATCTATGTGTTTGTGTGTCGGTGTGTGTGTCCGACCAGAAACTCATAACTCCTGTCCCCAACCTAGAGCTTCAAATTTGGTAGGAGTAAGGGAGGCAAGAAGGGAACACCTTTGGTAAGTGGCAAGACCGGACTCCTGCATAGGGGGGGTTTTGCGCCGAAATAGTCAATTTGCCCTAGGACAATTCAAGCTTAGCAGGAGTACAGGCGGCTAGATCGGAACATTTATCGTAGACGGGAGGACCGGACCCCGCTCATAGAAGGCGAGGTTTGCGCCAAAATTTTCAGTTTGGCTCTAGGGCTTTTAAACTTGGTAGGAGGCGGGGGGCAGTAAGGGAACGATTATGGTGAGTAGNAAAACCGGATTGTGTGACAGACAGACAAACATACATACAAACAAACAGACACACCAAACTTGTCGATTATATATAGTAGAGATTCATCTATATTTCAACTTTTTGCAGTTTTTCTATTCGAAACATTACATCAGGTCTAAATGAAACTACATAAAGCGTGATCCTGGAAAATCTTCTAATTTTGCAAATGTAAAGGTGTTTTTTCGAAGGAGTTCATTACCTTGGTGAATTTTTCGTTCGTTGAACAACTTCAAAAAATGAGATTTTTCGAAAACACGGTCGTCATTAGCATTTTGTTTGTCATCGACCAAATGCAGAACTTGTAATAGTTCCCCCAAAACGATTACTGGTAATGATTGAACTGATAATTGAATGTCCACTAGACTGAGTGCCGGTTCTATAAAAAAGAACAATAATCACACAGTGTGGGCATTCTTTTCAAATCCATTCGAAGGAACATTCCGAAAACTTATAAATATCTCTTTCAACCTTCAAAAAAATGGTCATGCTGGACCATGAGAGTGGACGAAAAGCGCGCCGGTCCCTTGCGGCGGTTTTCCCGCAAAACGCCATGGTCGTCAATGGGTTAATGATGTATCCGTAGAGAAAAGGAGGTACATCTCTGAAGGCATTTGATAGTCCATACTCTCTCTTAGAGAAACAGCGAAACAACCTAGATAGAAAAAGGAAGAAGAATTTCATTAATTCGATGTCTTTCGGGCGAAGTTCCTTTGCCCCAATATGATGAGAGCCCGGCGTCAGCTGTGAACACTTATAGTGGGTGGCAGGACCGGACTCCGTGCACAGGGGGCGGGACGTGCGCGATAGGAGTTTTGGGCCGCAAATTCATAACTAATGATGAACATTGATGGTAGCTAACATAGTAGCCTCAGCCGCGATGAGTCTCTGAATACTTTTTTTTTTCTCTGAATAATCGTCTGTGTGATATTATACGATGTTCTATTCGGACACAGCGAAGATGGCTCACAGAAAAAGTCGCTCCTAATTCGGAGCTAATACTGAGGGTGTAGAGCTTTCAAAGAAAAAGGAGAATCCGAGGTCTAATTTACGCATAGCAATTTTCTCAAAGAAAGGAGGGAAGCCTGGCGTTAGCCGGGCGGCCCGACTGGTATTAAATATTTGCAGCCACAAATCTTGTTATCAAAGGAGAAACCTAGAGAAGTCTTTGGAGAGGCTCAATCCTCACCGAAAGAGAAACCACTAGAATTAACGTCAGTGTAGGTCTACAAATGTTATTCGAGGACTTATACAGAGCGCCTCATAAGTGTAAAGTCACCCCCGAATTTTTCTTTCCAAAAGACATCGATACTTTTTTGACACACTATCAGATTCACCACCTTGAATAATCCCTACATACAACCTTCGACAGTATTTGCTTTCATTATTATTTTTATGAGAAACACCTGCATCACCTGTCGTCCCGTCGATCGTCGAGTTTCTAGAGTTGGCACCAGTAACGTCTGCATTTGTCCCGGTCGCGAGCCAGAGTAGTCCAGTGAATCGTACTCGCTACAGCGACACGGGGCAAAATACTTCTTCCGTTCAGAGTGTTCGTGAGGAAGTCCGACTATCGGAGCGGCGGCCGTTTTGGTGTTCGTTTGGCGTTCCGAGGGATCCAGTCCGTAACCGCCCGGTCCGACGGTCATCACTATATCGCATGACGTGCCCGGCCCACCTGATTTTCGATTTCTTGGTGTATCCAATGGCATCCCTGATCTTTGTTCGTCGNCAGAGCTCGGAACTCCGGATTCCCTTCTGCGTTTGCGTGTGCAGGAAAACTCCGAGTACCATCCTTTCCAAAGCGCGTTGAGTAATGCCGAGAGCATGTTCATACTGCTTTCGTAGAGTCCAAGTCTCCGAGGCGTCGGTCCAAGCAGGGAGGACCGCAGTGTCGAAAAGGTGAGCGTGGAGCCGGATGTTCTTTGTCTCCTACACTACTCCCACGGTATTCCTAAATGCTCTCCGCGCCGCGCATTTCCTTATCCTCAGCTCCGGTGCTAGGTCGTTCATCATGTTCTCAACCTATAAGGTTAAGTCATAACTCCTCGGACAAATTGACGATGATTAAATTTATCTTACAATTTTTGAACGACAGTTGCGAATCATTTGAAATATCCTCCATTGGCATCGATGGTCTTCTGCCAACGCTTGGGCAGATCGTAGATGCCCTTGCTCCAGAACGCTGAGGACAGAACGCCCTTGAAGAACTTTTGAATGCCATTTTGATGTTGTCGCGGGTTTGAAAGTCTTGTCTATCCACGCGACGTTAGAGATGGGAAAAGTAGTAATCTAAGGGAGCCAAGTCTGGGGAATATGGTGGGTGTGGTAAAAGTGCCCAGCCGGAATTCATTAGTTCAGCCTCAGTTTTGCAATGTGCGGCCGAGCGTTGTCGTGCTGGAAGTAAATTTTGTGCTGCTGTCGACGTGTAGCTTCGAGATTCGCCTTCAGACTCCTCAATTGCTTGATGTATACGTCTGCGGTCGCTGTACATTCTTCGTCTAGCACCTCCCAGTATTCGACACCGTGAACGCTCCACCAGGTGCAGAGCATAATCTTCTTGGCGTGTACGTTGGGTTCAGGGAAATTTACGGCATCCGCACCTTGGTCAACCGATTGAGCACGCCGGTGAACGTTAGAGTAGAGAAACAGCTACCCATCCGCGGTGACTAGATGCTCGAGCCACGCGTGGGTGCGCTTGAGCGTTAGGAGAGAAAATGCTCAGTGAGCACGGCGGTCCCTGTCATACTGCCTCAAAGCATGAGGCACCCATTGACAGAGCATTCCCACGTCGATTAACTTCAATCCACGAACAACTGTGGACTGACTTACCCCAAGAGTGACTGCCAGTTCACGAGTAGTTCGATGGCTTCCCCCTGGCTCCGCAGCACGTCCAAATCCAACCCCATTGGGCGTCCCGGACGGTCTTCATCTTCGATGGAACAGTTGCCTGAGTGAACTTCGAGGGCCACTTGTTATCTGGGCTTATAGCATGAGCGTCCTCTTTTTAAACGTTTCTTATACGTCTGTAGATTGTCGCGGGTTCTTGGTCAAGTAAGGAAAGAAATAGGATTGTGTGGCGGAGGTGCACCTGATACCGGACTTAATAGATACGCGTAGCTAGAGCAATCAGAGATTTCGTTCCGTTCAGCATGGAGGAAGCATCAGGTACCAATCCGTTTCGCATGAACATCGTCTTCTTTAGGTTCAGCCGTTGTTCGACCTTTACGCAAGCGTTATCGAATTCGACCAACATTTGTTCAGCCTGCTCGATGTCGGGTGTTACATATAAGCACGATGTCATCTGCAAACGAAGATGATGTAAGTAGCGGTCGTCGACTTTCATTCTGATGCCTCGTGAATCTTATTGTAGAGCTCACGAAGCATTCTAGTATATATAATTCGCTAAGTGTGTCTGTCTGTTGGTCGATGTGTCTGTGTGTCGGTGTGTGTGTCTGAAAGGAAATTCATCACTCCTGTCCTCGTGGACTTAGAGCGTTCAAACATGGGCCCGTATGCACAACTCCCGGGGTAGGGGAAGGGAAGGAAATGTTTGCGAAGGGCGCGAACGTTCAAATGGTAGGTTTTGGGTCAAGATAGTGACAATGGAGCGATGTTTTTTCCTATAAACAGATGAGGAATCGACAGCCCTCGATAATCATATGATGTTTTGCCTCTGCGACCTTACCTTAGCGAGAGCTCAGAGAAGCCCGACCCCATTGGCTCCCCGGGGGAGGAATCTACCCCTAGAATAGAGTGGGGCGCCGATGGTCATGTAGACCGCAACTCTGCTATTCCCTACATTATTCGACTGAGCGCTTATTCCTCTGACTTCTGCTGCCGAATTCGTCAAGTATTGCTNAATATTCGCATTTAATTAAGGTCTCTTTGCAATAGGTGCACGATAACTGGATGCGCGTTCCTAAGTTTCCACAACCCTAAAAATGCATTTTGTAGAACATACTAACCTTTTGCTACTTCCTTGAGCGTTTTCAGAGTAAAACCCCCCTCCACTTTGGTAGAGTGCTTTTCCTTGGCAACAATCCACACGCTCTCCAAATTCCGGTTCATCTAATCGAGAAATAGAGCTTCGGATATCAATTTAACACTCTCTTAGGAGCGTAAAATACTGCGCTCCAGCGTCACTTATCTGACCCACGGCGAAAACAAACACTTCCTCCCCCTCCCCTACCCCGGGAGTTGTGCATACGGGCCATGGTAGGAGTTCGGGGGACAGAATGGGAACACTTACGGCGGGTGGCAGGATCGAATTCCCTTCAAGGGGCGAGGCGTGTGCGATAGAAATTTTGGGCTGCAATTCCACAACTCTTGTTTACGTGGACCTATAGCGTTAAAATTGCATAGGAGTACAGGAGGCAGGATTGGAACACTTATGGTGGGTGGCACGACCTTACTCCACTCACGGGGGGCGAGGCGTGCGCGCTAGAAACTTCGGGTCGCAAATTCATAACTCATCTCTACGTGGACCAAGCGCAATTAAACGTGGTACGATTACACTTTTCGTATCAACAGTGTAACCTCGGCATTTTGACACGTGTTGCAGGATATGAGGGAATCGTAAGTACTCGGTGACAGGTACTGATAATAATTATTCAGATAAGATAAGGGACTGAGAGAGGCCACCTACCGATCAAAATCCTGACGTCTTCAGTATTTACGATGCAGCTTTGACCGTTCAGTATGTTTTATTCGACAAGACGGGATGTTAGCGTAGAATGACAAAAGTGAATGGTAAGTGCAGAGTTAGGGACCATTAGCGGCAATACGATAAGCAAATGGGAATTTTGTTCATTCTTGCTATTAGATTACGGCCACTACCCAGCAAGGTATGTGGCTCAATGAAGGATCCTCTTTGTTCCATATCATTTGTGACAAAACGTAGCCGACCGCCAGTAATCTGGAATTCTCAACTCATGATATCTCCGCAAGGAAAAAGGTCCAACGATAACGACATCTTATAATGGTTTACCATCACTCAGAACATTTGTGAGTACCGCCCAAGGCTTTGGTTGCCTAATAGTCAAACCTTTATTGGGTATTTATTATTAAGGAACAGCAAAATATCGAGACTTCCATTCAGCGGCCTAATCACCCACCTACACTAAACACCATCTCTACTGCCCTGTTAGTTTTATGACAATGTGTCGTGAACAGGAGACTGCATATTCCGAAAAAGGAGTGGAAAGTTAGCTGATTACTACAGTTTTGTCAAAGAAGGAGGGAAGCCCGGCATTAGCCGTTCGAATCGGCTGGTCTTCATTGAGTAGGACTACACTGGTTGCTAAGGGCTCCGATTACCGCTTCTACGGTACGACATAACGGCAATTTGTGCTCTCGCGGCACTTCAATGACTCTTGTAGCGGTGTGGATATCATCAATTGTGGTGAACCATCCCTCTCCGAAACCCTGCTTTTTCGCGTGGCCGTCCTTTCTGCCAATCCTGTGAGGATGACTCGTGTGAAAAGTTTGTAGATTACAGGCAACAAACAAATTAGGCGATAACTTCCATGTTTGCCTTTCTTTAAACCAGGGCATCTGTACTGTTATTCGTCAATGCTTCTGTGCCATACAGGTTTTTTTTAATGGTGGAATTCTTTTATTCGTCTGACGTTTCGACAACCTCGTCTTTATCAAAGGCCAGAAAGCGTATCGTAACTCTGGAGTGTTACCTATCACGCTTGACGTAGACTAGCTCTTAACTAGTTGCAACTCAGACCGATGAACTACCAACTAAGGAGAAATTCCAACAAGCCACTTACGTCAATTCCACCAACACCGAACAGTTGCTCAATTTCAGAAACAGTAGAGCAATTGGGACAGCCCGGTCAACCACGACCCTTTGATAGATCGTGACGTGACAAGTGTCAGTCTCTACTATCAGAGCTCACACAGAGGGATGTAAGCAAGAGGTCACCAGTTATGTTGATGCACTCATTCTTGTTATTCAAGCTCGGATTTCGGTGTCTTATCCAGAGAGCCTCGAGAGTTTTTCTGGCACCAATACTGTCATCGTAGGACAAAGTCGTGCATCTAACGTCAAAGTCGCAACCAGCATGACCTTCTCTTCTGTGCTTCCCAAGCGGTGCAAGCGAGCAAGACCTTCGTTTGCTAGCTGTTCTTTCACACGAACGCATAACCCTCTCCCAGTTTCTCCAATATAGCAAGCATCACATGTTAAACACTGAAGCTGGTAAACCACAGCTCTTTGAGCACAGTCTCCAACTTTTCCATACGGGCAGATCACGCAGTTATCCGTGATGCAAGTCCGGTCATAGAGACGATTTCTAACCAACTGGTGTTTAATGTTTTCTCTTGGTGTGTTAAGCAAGAAAACATCATTGGCTAGATCCGCTCTTTTCAGGCATTGCTGAATAACTATGCTGAATCGATCTGATACATGGTAATCGAAGATACATCTTATCTTCAGTTCCATTTGGAGAAGGTCTTGATCTGCTTCGTGAGCCATGCTGCCGAGTTGTATATCCATTCAGATTAGCTATTTGGTGTGCTAACCTTCTGGACTCTTCCCGCTCCTCGTTACTCGTGCACACCTCCATAGCTGTTCTGTACATGTTCTGTAATACTGCGCATCTAACAGCTCTGGGGTGTGCCGACATTGCATGAATGAGAATATTCTTGGAGCTTCCTTTTCTATACCATTTCACACCGTATGTTCCACTGGCAACCCTTACCTGAGTATTCAGAAAGGATAACCAGCCTTCGTGCGGGACCTCTCGAGTTAGCTTAATGTACTACGATTGACTGTTTAGAATGTTGAACAGCTCATCCATTTCTGACTGTGTTGATGTTATGACGAAACAGTCGTCAATGTAGCGGCATTACATTATGCGTAAGCGTGCTAGCGCTGGTTGTTCGATTCTACTCATAAAGCAGACAGCGAGAACCGGAGCCAGCCGCTGTCCCATTGCAAGCCCTGTTATCTGTGAAAAGTATCTCCAGGACCACACTTGAATATATTACAGTTGAATAACTGTAATATATTCAAGTGGTCCGGGAACTAACTGTCCAAATGGAGGCTTACAGGATATCTATTTGCCATTCTTGACAGCCGGCCAAGAGTAGCGCTAAAACACATTTGCCTGGCTATCCCGTGTGGAAGTACAAAATTTGAGAGTGACCTTATACTTATGAGACACGCTGCAGATGTCAGTTTGAAGCTTTCAGTTCATGAGGAAGTACATGGCTAAATAACGTGCAAATTTGCAGGCATGTTGAGAAATCGCTGACATGGATTGATTTACGTGACAATGAGTTAGAGCGTCGGCTAGAAAAATTGAATAGGGTTCTTCAAGATGTCAAGGTAATAAAAATAGTTTTTGATGATTGACCGGGGAAAGAGCCATTGCTGAGAGATTTTGAAGGAAATAAATGCGGCTATAATTGTTTCTCGTTTCAACAAGCTGAAGGTAGAACAGGCAGATTTGACATCATTGACTTATCCGTGCCACCTGCCGAGACCTTAATCAGTTTCGCGCATCTCTAGGACATACAACAATGCATTGACGTTGGGCTCTTTTGTCTTGGGTAGGGTGCAGGAGTTACAAGGACTGTTATACAGTCCTTGTAACTCTTTGCTCTCTTTTAGATAATCAGACCGATAAGCAGTCGCTTGTCGTAACCACTTCCCCTTCTATTTACGCTTGGGCGACCAGTGGTGGCTGCTCCGACGTGGCGTTTCCTTACAATTCCTTGAGGTGAGCCGCGACTGTTTGGACGTGTAGTATGCTGACGACTCTTACGATATGATTCACGACTGCTTCTACGTGAAGTATCCATGAGACTTCTTCGAGGTGAAGTATCCCTACGAGTTGTGCGAGATGATCCTCTCGACGTAGTGCTCTTTCCATTCAGCCAGCATCACTCACCTTCTGCTTGAACTTCATTTCTTCGTCAGTGAGCTGGAATTTTTCTTTTCTGAGGGCGTCGATCTTTGTTGGCCTCGCAGGTGAGGCCTCAGCCTTCTGTGCTTCCTTGATATTATGTCCGATTGAGAAAATGTCCGAAATGATTTCCTTTGTGTGCTCCGTCTAATTGGCACCTATGGCTTCAAGAATTGGCTCAACGTGCATAGAATAACCTTCTGAGGCGACTAATGATGGGTGTTGTGAACTGCGGCTCGTACTCTGTACTTCGCCGATTTTGGCGAAGACCTCACCCTTCAATTTTTTAGTAACGCTTCTTATCCATACGAGTCTTGATGCCTTGAACGACGACAGGATTACTATCTTCCGCTCTATGGCATGCAGCTTCCTGTTCACTTCGTTCATGAATTCGTCGGATTGTTGATCGCGTTGACGAATTTTCACGAGAACGGGTGTGGCGCGATGTGGGACGAAAGAACTAACAGTAGAATCAAGCCATGAGTAACATTCGCATAGCGATTAAGCTGTATGAAGAACGCTAGAACTGTTATAATGAGGCAAATGGTCCGCAGCAGCGGCATGTGGCGGATCGATTACACAAAACCATTCCTACTGCCCGTCTTACCATGAGAAGTGTTTGGTAGCTGGTCTTCTCGATGTCAGATTTTGCTTTTTAGACATCCTGATCGACTTCCTCCGTTTTTATGCTCATGGCCAATTCCGACGGATTCGTGAATCTCTCTAGCGAGCTCTTCGTTTTTTGGTTCGAAACCTTTCAACGTGTTGCGTAGTGCTTATACCGTACGGCCTCGTCGATGACCTCGATAAATTCGTGCTGTGTCTATGGGGTTCTTCTGCATTGCACGTCTTTTGCAGAAACTCTTCGAGTCGGGCTTCCTGACGCTCTGCTTATCTGCAGGAACGATGAATCAATCTCAACCCAGCAAGTTGTAGTGCTATGTATTTATTGTATTGTACTATTAATAGAAGTACTCGATTGAGATTGTGTCTGGAAGATACAGAGTAAAGAATGAGTGCTGAGTCACTCAATCCGCAACTGATTGTGAGTACTGGCACGATAGCGCGATCACGTTCCAACTGCACAAATGGTCCGTTGCCGGATGGTCCTATAATCGAGCTGACGATGAGTCATGACTGAAGCGGTGGAAACCTTTTAATGAGGTACATTCTTCATTTCACAGAGGCTGTTGGTTGGCAGAGAACTTGTGAGTAGGACTAATACCGGAATCACTAGTCTCTTAGCTGTTCGTAAACACAACAGGTAGCAGGAGTTTGACAGTTCATAGCAAAATTAATGTACAGCAATCGTTCCATCTAGGACGAGAAAATTCGACGAATTAGAGAATCCGTGAAGAACTGGGAAGACAAATACGTGAAGCGATTGTCCGAGCTAGAGTCAGCCATGCTAAAATTCGCAGAGCGCTGTCAAATCGACAAATCGGAACTGAATGACCAGGTTTTGTTTGGTTTATTCTAAATGTACGAAATACTTTCTTCTAAAAATCTGAACGCAGATCAGTCGCGTGGAAGAAATGTCCGATACAAATGTGGCCATAAGACAGCGAATTGAGAAGAAGCTTATCGTGCACGGTCCTACATTGAATTCTGAGAGCAATCAGAGAGTGCTTACATTGACTCTGAATCTTGTTCGTGGAATTCTCTATTACACAGCCCAAATACGTGACGCATTGTGGTATCCACGAACACCTACCAAGCCAAAAGCTGGCCTTGCAGCGACTTCTGCATCTGAAGAAGCACTCGCAGATGATGGCGAGCAAAATGATGATGTCAAGTATA
Organism: Haemonchus placei; assembly: GCA_900617895.1. Lineage (NCBI taxonomy): Eukaryota > Metazoa > Nematoda > Chromadorea > Rhabditida > Trichostrongylidae > Haemonchus > Haemonchus placei. Next base: position 25,893 of record UZAF01017438.1, read on the forward strand.
AAGTTTCTAGTTGAAGCAGACATAAAATTTTGGTCTATTGCAAACCACTTCTGTAGCTGCCTCATCTAGAAGGAAGATGACGCACTCAGTGATAATCATCATACATTGACAAAGAATCCAGTGCACTCTTTGCTTTGGAAATGGATTCATTCAAAACAGTAGTAGAAAAGAATATGATCGAAATAATGACTGCATCAAAGAGGCACAACGTCCTCATCGACAGCGGAAAGACTGGATAAGTAGTAGCTCCAGTAACTGAAAACTGTTCGATAGATGAAAGCCAATCGAGTTAGATCCATGCACTTACGTCACATTGAACATGCAGTATGCGGTTGGGAAGAAGATGGCACTGAAAATGTGACACTTTGTAAAATCGTTAAGTTCAACTATCCTTTTAAAAATGCGAAGATGGGCGAGACCTATGTATAACAATTTTTAGTTTTTGATGTTCAAGAAACTCAATGCAGCTCAACAGCGAAATTCACCATCAGCGCTGTTCAATTTCAAATAAAAGTTTTCATTCCCAAAACGGTTAGTAAAACTTGAGAAAAAAATGATGAATGGATAAGGTTAATGGATCTGCCTTGCAATTGAGACCAAAGACTAGTAAGTATGTTCCAAATGAGCATTGTTATATATAAAAAAGTCGTGACAGGTTGAAACGGATGGTAAGAGTTGATCGTTCGGACATCATAACTAACTCATTGTAGGAGCGTTTCGATTCAACGAGGTATTTGCAAACATGTGAAATTCATTTCATCTCCAGGATGACTAAGAGAACTCAGAATTTTCGTGCCCAGGAATCGCTTAAGGGGCGAGTGCCGTCAGGCAAATTGTCAAGATGGATATGATGCCAAAGCTTAGCGATTCTTCTGTTAGGTTAATGCACAAGTTTTTTCAGCGTGCTTCGTCCTTCTATATTCCACTCGCATGGATGTTGGTATTTCGTAATTATGTGTGCGGGACGTGTGCATGGTACTCTTTCATCTCCCTATCACTCACCCACCCTGCATATGCATACGACAATGTCGCACAGTTACCACTGGGACAAAATGTACCGGCGCCACAGCCTGCTTTGCTTCACGATTTCGGCTAGAATGCACAAGAAACCCATGCCAGGCTACTGGAAACATGGGGCGAGAATGTCATCTCTTACCCCCCCCCCCCCATGCAAGACGTGGTTCGCCACGTTCGAGAGAGGAAGTTTTTCTTGAAGATGCTCCGAGGTCGGGTCCGATTGAGTTGGATTTAGAAGTACTAAGTTCCGTCGTGGAAGAGCACCTGTTCCTAACCACCAGGGAGCACTTGTTCCTAACCACCAGGGAAATGGCGCCCATGCTAGGCAAGGTAGCAAAGCTTGGTCGATGGGTCACACATGAACTGCCCACTTATGTCCTTCGAGGTAGGTGGCCACCTGCATTTCTCTTGACAATTTCCAAAGGGAGCTCCGCTTTCTCAACTCGATGATTACTGGAGATGAGAAGTGGGTCCTATTGAGGCGGACGAGCGAGCAAGCCACATACGCTTTGGACCGTTTTAGGCTCTGATGGAGACGAAGCTGCAGAAACGTTGACCTTATGAAGGATTTCAATCCTGAAAGGCATAAAGAGAATATTCTTACTTATTAGACAGCTCCATAATGAAATAGACCACATCATCTTCAATCGGAAGTTACTGTTATGCCAAAGTCCTAACGGGATCGGGTCATCGTATCCTTGGTGCTAGCTTCTAGTAGGTTATCGGAAAAGTCTTTGCGCATTTTGCCTGCTTTTAAATTAGTTTTTTCATTCACAGCAATCATTAATTAGCAATTATATGCACCTTCATTATCGACAACACATTGCCGTTTATCAGGCAACTTGTGGATCCCGCTTGCGCAGAATACTCGAGATTCCGAGGTTTTTTCGTAATGTGTGGGCGAGCATTGTCGTGAAGGAAGTAGAAACACGCGGTTTAACCCATTGACGACCGCGTGGCCCGTATACGGGCCACAGGTTTATTTTCCATGTATAACATTCATTTTCGATTTCTTTGACCCTTTCAAGTATCGAGCAGGTTTACGACCTACTATGGAATCTTGACGCGCAGTGGTCCGTGAAACGTTTACTTCTCACTTTAGTATTAACAGAAAACTAAGTTACTTCTGAGGGCATTGTTAAAGGAGCAAAACCAAAGGTGACCAAATTTATGTTAAAAGGATGTATAGGGACTTTGCTGAGGCATTCGATGATTCGAAACATGCCATTCTCATCTTGTCTGCTTCCTCTTGTCTAGACAGAGTCGCATTTGGAAATGATTTCGTAAAAACTCTCACTCCCTTTGAACAGTNAGGTGACCAAATTTATGTTAAAAGGATGTATAGGGACTTTGCTGAGGCATTCGATGATTCGAAACATGTCATTCTCATCTTGTCTGCTTCCTCTTGTCTAGACAGAGTCGCATTTGGAAATGATTTCGTAAAAACTCTCACTCCCTTTGAACAGTCAACATTAGATGCCATAACGTCGCTCTAAATAGTGTGTATGACTTATATCCTTTACATGCCACATTTAAAAAAACTTTTTTGCCGACTGGAAATGCTTACGAAAAAACTTGTTCCTAGGACCGTGTGGCCCACCAGCGGGCCACAGCAGCAGCCAGCGAAAAGCGCGCTCGGTCCCACACGCCAGACACGCTAAAAAGGCGCGGTCGCCAATGGGTCAACTTGTAGGGGCAGCGCTACGCGATTCAGGCGGGTTCTCTGTACTGTGGCGGTGACAGCGAAGTTCATTGGCAGCAACTTCCATTGAGCTATCCATTTCGAAACCCACCAAATGCTGTGCATTGTCTTTATAGGTTGGAGTTCTGCTGTGCGGGACGGAGTTTTACGCTCTCCGCGTCAAAGCATCTCACGCTTTCTCATGAAGTTTAACTAGGGAACCTACTTCTCGTCGCAGGTGCTTAGGTCGTCCAGTCATGCGAAGTTGCTTCAGCAAGTCAATAAGTTCTGGCATGCATCTCATCTCATTTGGAGTTCATGTGATAACCATAAGCTGCATCTCTAAGCCTTCTGAGACGATGGAAGGGGCAGCTATTGTTTCGTGACGGCTATTGAGCTCCTGTGCCAGCTCGCGGGTACTGCGCTTGAA